>JADGJA010000228.1:0-29012 GCA_027596035.1 Thoreauomyces humboldtii
CCCCCCCCCCCCCCTTTTTCTCATATTTTTTTATGCCCCCCTTTCGTCTCACCCCCACCCCTTATCATAATTTTTTTTTTTTTCCCCCCAACCCCCCCCCCCCCGCATCTGACATTTGTCTCCCGAGGGAGCCACCGGGTCGCACAAGGCATACGGTTGCTTTACCATCTGTCTACAGGGAAGCTAAAGGGTTAGTAGACCTACAGGGAGAGAGCGGGTTAGTAGACCTACAGGGAAAGAGCGGTTAGTAGACCTACAGGGAAGCAAGAGGTTAGTACTAACCGGAAGGCTAGTACGGGGGAGGGGGAAGCGAAGACAAGTGAAGAGAAACCGAGACGGAAGAGCGAAAAGGCCATGGCCTTTTATAGCGGACGTCCCGTCTGCTGTTCACGCCTTCGCCAGGGCCTTCGCCAAGGCGAGCACAGCCCTTCCGGACTTTGGTTGGTCCCGACGTCCCGAACTCCGTGCGCCTAGTCGGGAAGGGATCCGGCCAGGGGTATAAGAAAGCGCATGGGATTTCCACGCGCTCCTCTCGAAAAAGTCTGATATGGTTTGTTAGAGAAATGCCACGGAAGACCCCTGTCTAGAACCCATGTAAGTGCCTTTCCGTTGGTAACGTCAAGCTCCACCCGCTCCGTCTGACTAACGTATGATCGGGGGGTCCCGAGTTTACTGATCACGGTGGTTTACCCGGAAGAGCGATCCCGCGGGGTGCTCCTTCACTATTTTCCGAGCCCTCTCGCTAAGGTCCAGGCAGAACGGCTGGATCCTCTCTATAGTTCCAGTCGAAAAATGCGCAGTCGAATGCGAAAGTACGGTGAAAGTGCGAAAGTTGGACCTTCGTAAGCGGTGAACTCGATGAGAGAAAGGTAAACGTCGTGCAGGTCGGGGATAGGAGAGGATGGAATCGAGCGCGGCTATACAGAGTTTTACAGTGCTTGAGGTTACAGTGCTTTAGGAGGATGGTGAGAACTATGTTAGGTCGGACTCGCGGCTTGTGCTTTCGAGCCAGGGTGGCAAGTGGGCGATGAGTAACATGTTAGCCGTGTTAGCGGGCGTCTTGCGACTGGCCGAGGCGAGAACATGCAGCCCCCCTTGGGCTCGGAACTCATCGCGGGATGCGTCCAAAATGGGCTGGTTCAAGCGTACTAAGGTGGACTCCTCGCTTTCGCGAGGTTTGGGAAGGACAGGGCGCCACCGTATCCTTGACCCACATCCGACGTGTTCGGCGAGTCAGTTTGCACGGGACAAACGTTGGGAATTCTAGTTTCTTCCGAAGAAGTACTATTGTCGCCGGTACAATTCACGGAACCATAGACTCCGGGGTGTCATTAAACTAAGCCATGGTGTCCGCGGAATGTCAAACACCCCGGACGCTACAGTGAACTAATGGCTCAGTGGAAGCATACAAAGACCGCTTTGGACCTAACGCTAGACTTCGTCGCTAGCGTTGGGCAGTTCCAGCTTCGCAGTGGCGCGGCGTCTCTCGATCTTTCTGTCCCGCCCACATGAGAGGAGAAGGACAACAATATCAATGCGTTGAGTTTACGACATTTGAAATCCAGAGAGTGTCATGCCATATGATCCCGCCAACAGCTTCTTCAAGTACAGATCCTTGTCTTATCAGGCGACCCCTTTCCTTCCGGCGAGATTGCAAAGCTGCCAGCATTGTGATAGCTTCCTCGGATGCGCTATCCGGGTGCTCCATCCCGTCTCGAGAGCGAAGAAAGCGGAACATCGCCGATTCTGCGAGGCTAACAGGGACGAGACCTGTGCGCTCGTCATCGAAACATCCCGCAATTAACATCAGGACGAAGGGCGCTGATGTCTGGCCCTTGTGTCGCTGGAGGGGAGCATTGCCACCGAAGAGGTCGGGATTTTGCTGGTTGTATCAAGAGAGGCTGGGGAACGATGCTTTCCGCGAGGCTGTCATGAGAGCGCAGATGACGCAGAAGGTACAGAAGGTATACGCGGCCGTATTCGCGGTGGCTTTCTCTTGGTCCGGCGTGCGAAACTCCTGGTAGATGCGGCGAAAGTTGGGTATGCCCGCCATGGTTCCGTTGAGCTATGAGGTATTATCGAAGAAGTCGATACCAAAGACGCCTCGCCGGCGTACAATTGATGCGATTAAAATGTCGTAGAGCAGACGCTGAAGGATTAGCAAGAGGGGGTCAAGGTATAAAGGTGGTCGTCTGGAAGTTCGTCGTGGAACCGAGGCCCGCGCATCTTTTGGTGCTGACGTTTGACGTTTGTGGGTTGCCGCAAACAAACATCCCTCGGCCCCCCCTCTTGCCATCTATCTTGTCGGAGTACTTCGGCGACAACGACAACTAGGACGACTAGGACGACCAGGACGACTCGTGAATGCTCTGGGTTGCTCGCAAAGTCAGCTCTGCAGTCGTTCACAGCATCCCCTTCGTTCCACACTCAAACCGTTCGACCAGCAGCGAAATCAAGCTCGAACTCGAAAACGAGAGTGAGTTTAACCATGCACTATGTTTTGGACTGGCGACCTGATGATTGACTCCTATGTCTTGCTTCCAGAGGCGGAACTCGACGCTCCAAGCTATTCGGAAAGTCCGGCGCACACTCCGCTTCGGGGTCTCACCGGCCTATCTTATACTCCAACTCTGTACGCAATGTCTCAGGCCTCTGCTTCCGCTCCCTCCGGCAGCGGTAGAGCGACTCCTGCAGGAGGGCGAGCGGGAGAGGGTGCTGTGTATGCTCAGAATGACACTCAGTCCCTGTCAGCCGATGGTTTTCTTCACAGCAGTACATATGCAGCTCGCGCACGACGACTAGTCACGATGGTGAACACCATGCGAGACGCCGGTGCTCACATGGATTTGGACCTCCCGACTATTGTCATTTGCGGGAATCAGAGCGTCGGCAAGAGTAGCGTCATCGAGGCGCTCTGTGGCGTTGTGCTTCCCAGGAACGAGGGAACCTGCACCCGCTGTGTGACCGAGGTCCGACTTGCAGAGTACGATAGCACCGGAAACCAGGCAGAGTCATGGGTCTGCACGGTCAAACTCCGGTACGAGTATGACTCAGCAGGAAGGCCTTTGAAGGCGGTCAAGGAGACTGCGTTTGGCAAGGAAACCACCAAGAAGCAGGACGTCGACCTCCTTGTCCGTCGTGCCCAGAAGGCGCTGCTAAACCCCTCGTCCGACCCCAACCGCTATATCTCCTATGCTTTTGACGACTCGACGTCTTCCGCCCGAGACAATGAGGCAGCGAGCAACGAACTCAAGTTTTGCAAGAACGTCGTCTGCCTTGACATTCGCGGCGCCGGCGTCAACCTCACCCTCATCGATCTTCCTGGCATCATTCGAAATGTTGACCGACGAGAAGACTCGCAGTACATCGAACTGGTGCAGGACTTGGTCAAATCCTACATTCGAAAAGAACGCGCCATCATCGTTGCAACTATCACGTGCAAGGACGAGATTGACAACCAGGTTGGTCGCATACTCCTGCTTCCAGCGAGGGCACGCTGGAACTGACTTCATCTTCTTAGGCGATCGTCCATATGGCCAAGGAGGTCGATCCTCATGGAATGCGAACGCTCGGTGTTCTCACGAAACCAGACACCATCGAAGCGGGAACTCATGACCGCTGGTTACAAATTATGCTTGGTCATCAGTACGCGCTGAAACTGGGTTATTGGATGATCAAGAATCCAACAAAGGCCGATCTCGACCGTGATATCAGCTTCGATGATGCACGAAAAATGGAAGAGAACTTCTTTTCCGGTCAGCTCCCTTGGTCGACCATCCGGAGACAGCTTGACCGCTTTGGAATTGACTCTTTGCGCCGAGAGCTTAGCCGGCAGCTGACGATGCTCACCGAGATGTCGATTCCGGATATGCAGAGTCGTACCGAGGAAGCTATTCAAGCCACAGCCCTCGAGCTGAGCAATTTACCTCCATCACTAGGCGAGAACTCTCGGATAGAGCTACTGCAGATGATGCGACATTTCTGTACCCTTGTTAATTACAACATTACCGCGCATCAAGACTTCAAGCATTTCTACCAGCAGATTCGAAAACACTTTGACGCCTTCCGGGAAGCGGTGGCTGCCTCACGTCCTTCCTTCGCTATGACACATCAAAAAGGTGGTCAGCCCGTCGCTCCCCTTTCCCTCTCCTCATCCATATCATCCTCAATTTCTTCGGTCGTCGGATGGGGCGCCTCAGCTGCGGGGGACATGCGCCGCGGGACGATTCCTGAAATGCCGAAGCCCGGAAAGGCCGCACCACCACCACCATTACCGGAACACTCCGAGCAACCAGACGTTCGGAAACCACTCACTGTTGCAGATGTGCGCCGAATTATCGAGGCACAGAAGGGCCGCGAACTTCAGGGCTACTCTGCATACGATGCTTTCACCTATGTGGTTTCTGTATTCCAGGATGACTGGGCCAAACATGGCCAGATGTGTCTTGCTGCCGTCAACCACGAGCTACATACGCTGGTTGGGAAACTCACCGAAGACGTCTTTGGACGCTTCGCGAACATGCAAGGCCAAGTCAGGTAAGCAAGGTCCTGACACTTTCACAGACAACGCCGGCTGACCAACCAAACCGTCATCCCAGATTCGTGATTCAGGCTTTTCAAAACGAGCTATTCCGGTCCACCGCAGAGGTCGTCAACAACTGCGTGACCATGGAGCGCCGATACCCATTTACCATGGGATCAGACGAGTTCACCCGTACAAAGTTGAACGCTCTGAACGAGTTCAAGTCGCAGCTCGAGACGGCCCGCACGGGTGTTGGCCTCCACCAAAACTCCACAACCGCCAGCACCGCCAGTCTCGCTTCCACCGCTACCGCTCACATTCCCATGACGAAGCAGGACACGGTCAACAAGGCGCTGGCCGCCCTGGCCGAGGCAGGTTTCACCGGTCTGTCGCCAAGAGACCTCACCCGACTCCGAGCAGAAAGTCCAGAGGACGACGAGGTGCTGCACGTCATGGCCGCGTCCCACGCTTACTTTCGCGTGGCATGTAGAAGGTTCAGCGACAATGTCCCTATGAACGTGGATTTCCACTTTCTTTCGAGATTCGCGGAGATGCTCGAGAAAGAGCTCGTTGCTCGTCTTGGCATTCTCGAGAAGGACGGCGCTGCCGTCGACTTCATGCTGCAGGAGAACCGGTTCGTAGCGGAACGCCGGCGGGCTTTGGAGGAGCAACGGACCAGACTGGAAGGCGTTTGGAGAAGCCTGCACGAGTTTGGATTCTGAGGGAGACATGTAGCCGAGATAGTCCATACATTAATGGACGTGGGTTGAAGGAGTCGTGTCAAGTGTTATGCGTAGTGCTTCATTCTTCTCATTTTTTTTCCGTTTTTGAAAGTTCATACATATTCACATAGTGATGTACTGGTCTAGATTCCGTGTCTCCAAACCTTTGAGCTTTGCGCACTCTTTGGAAAGTGGCCAAAGGAAGACGCTGTCGCTGATCCCAATTGGTACGGGTACGGATACGTGCATGTCTTTCCATCTACCTGGCCTTTCCAGCGGCCCTGACCACATCCCTGCTCGCGTGGTCGGCTGCGCGGATAGGCTCTGGAACACGACACTTGCAGCACCAGGCTGTGATCTCGACCGCTGTACCTATCGACACACGATGACCAGGGGACACAAAAATCGGGTTGACTGAATCATTCGTGGAACGGAGCGCCTGAAGATGACGTCTTCAGCCCAAGACCTGTGCTCTCCGTCATCGGTTTCTCAACTCACCGCTCCGTAGACTTTTCCGGACGCTCCTGTGATTGGCATCCACGTGCCACCCTTGGTGAGATTCGCCCTGGAGGACTCCTTCATGCCCGACAAAGTAAGTTTCTCCACTTGCAAAAAGTTCTTTCCCACGCCGATAGCCGGGATGTCTGCAGACACGCCGACGTGACACGCGAGACCACACATGCGTGGATGCAGGATCCCGTTCCCGTCAATCAAGAGCAGTTGCGGATGGATTTCAGGTCGCAGATTCTTTAGTCTTGCCAAAAGAGACAGCAGGATGGGCGCCTCCCGAAACGCTAGGTACGACGGGATGTACGGCACGTCGAGGGTCACTGTAGACATATATGTAGTTCTCAGCGCTGCTGTTCCAGCACCAGAGTTTTTGTGTATAATCCGTGAAGGATACTCCGGGAACACACCTTTCTCGCAATCGGTGTAAACGGTCTTCATCCCAGGTACTTCGAGGACGACCACACATCCGATCGCCTGATCCGTGCCTTCAAAGAACGAGACATCCATTCCCGCGATGTATCGAAGGCCTTTCCACACCCCCGCTGCAGATCCGTAACATCCTCCGGTGAACGACGCTGTCTTTACGACACCGTCTTGAGTGGGAAACGACAGGACCTCAAAATCGAGGTCATCATTGGGATTGATCTTGAGCCTGAGGTCGTCCTGGATCCTTTCAGAATGAACGTTTAGTCTCAGAGATATGAAGGTGGCACTATTGCGGGCTTACTGGTTCCACTGTTGTAAAATGTCGTTGGCCATGCAGTAAGTTGGTGTCGACGGGCCGCGAACATACCGGTAACCTGCGGGACCCTAGAAGCCGCTGCCAAATAGAATCAGATGCACAGCCGGGAGTGGGCAGCTCGTGCGATTTGAACTCGACATTCGAAAACACCTCGAACACACAGGAAACGTTTGCGTGCCATGCATTTATCAGAATAAGACGGAGGCAAGGTCATCGGTCCGACGGATAATCTACATCAGTTGTTCTTTGTTCTAAAGAATACGGAAATGCTTCTCTTCGGGCAACAGATGCGGTAAAGCGGTACATGTACAGTACAACATGTTTGCTCACTTTCATCCTTCGCATGCAAGCCGATTGAGTTCGAGTCAAGATCCATATGTCCTTGCCTAGGACAAGACCTTCAGGGACCGAAGTAATACCGTCGGGTCACATCGCCCTTACGTGCCTTTTAGACAGCGGTCGAATGGTATTTTGCGGCCAAACCTGGTACAAAGGTCAGTTTTCGTCTTGCTTTAGCAGAGACTTGAGATAATGCAGAAGGCCGATAGCATGGCGCTCTTTCGAGTATGTCCGCTTTTCTACCGTCAACTCTGGGTTTTCGGTACGTTGCTCAAGAAGCCCGGAGCCACGTAGCCCGGCTCCCTTGCAAAGACCGTCCACTCAATGACTGTAGCAGTCGAACATTGAGACAGGGTATGCCTACTGACGCTCCTTTGAATAAGCTGCCGGGTAGGGGAGGGGAGAGAAAGGAAGGAAAGGGGAAGGGAGAAGGGGAGGGGGGAATGACCAAGAGCCGGCAAGGGGCCGGACGACATGATGGAGAAACACCACGAAAGATGCTCCTTATAGCATTCAGTGCTTATATTAGCATTGGCGGCCTCACGAATCTTATCGCCGTCGTCGCGAGCTCTTGTGATCTGACGGTGAAGTCGAAGTTGGAAGGAAACCCTAACCCTGATCAACCGCCTGCCCGCCCCCGCCTGCCTGTCCTTTCCCCCCGTTCCTTAGCACCAAGCGACGCTTCCTGCCCAAGCGATCACGTCGATTATCTTCAGTCATGGTACGTAGCGACGCTCAAGCAGCCATCCCTCCGTTCAACATACCGACGACGTCGATTTTACTTTGCTGTGGGGGAGGGAACGTCTCTGCAGAAATGGACCGGCCGATGGATGGATGGATGGATGGATACTCGGTTGACGGTGGAGGGGCATGGTCGCTTTGCATGTCGGTCGTGCAAGTTGGACTGAGGCGTGCCAACTTACTGCTACTGGACGTCGAGACTCTTTTCCATGAAGACCCATGCAATGGAGACGACGCTGGATGAGGAAGCAGCCAGACACCGTTCGGAGTTCACGGACTGGTTCTGTGGAGTTCAGAGGACCTGCATTGCACCCAGCCCTTCTACGACAATGGGACATGCCACAACAACAGCAACGGCAATGGCGTGGCTGCTCGGACTGGGAGGCAATACAGACGGGATCTCTGCTGGAAAAGCTTGCGCTGGTCCGGACTGTGAGGAATGGGGACACGACACCAACCCCTCCCTTCTTTCTTTCTCAGACCGAAGAAGCCGGCAAGCAAAACCCCATGCGCGGGCTCCGCCTCGAGAAGCTCTGCCTCAACATCTGCGTTGGCGAGTCCGGTGACAGGCTCACTCGTGCCGCCAAGGTGCTCGAGCAGCTCACCGGCCAGCAACCCGTCTACTCCAAGGCGCGTTACACCGTTCGTACCTTCGGTATCCGTCGTAACGAAAAGATCGCCGTCCACTGCACTGTCCGCGGTCCCAAGGCAGAGGAGATCCTCGAGCGTGGCCTTAAGGTCCTCGAGTACGAGCTCCGCGCTCGCAACTTCTCGGCCACCGGAAACTTCGGCTTCGGTGTCCAGGAGCACATCGACTTGGGCATCAAGTACGACCCCTCCATCGGCATTTACGGCATGGACTTTTACGTTGTCATGGGCCGCCCCGGACACCGTATCGGCCGCAAGAAGCACAAGGCCGGCCGTGTCGGTGCCCCCCACAAGGTTGACAAGAACGAGACTGTTGAATGGTTCAAGAAGCGAGTAAGTGGATGGCTGAGATTGATCTTTCTGCCATTTGGTAACGATACTTACACTCTCGCTCGCCCTCAGTTCGACGGTGTTGTCCTCAACAAGTAAACTGTCGTCCCCGCCGCGATTGTTTTTTGATGCCTGTACAATAAAATCAACAAAAGCTCATCTTGTTGCTTGCTCGTGCTTTCCCGATGTCAACCCGCCCGGATGCTGGGAAACGCAGCTGGAAATGGCGCATGACTCTAGACATGTGGGTTCGGGGCTTCCGTTGGAACAAAGGAGCAAATGGGCAAGGCATGTTGGGGTGGTATGCTATCCCATTTGATTGATCTGATCTCGCTGCTGCCCCAAGAATGTCAACCTTCAGCGACGTTTTTACACAGGGTCTGCGTTCCACGTAGGGACTGAGGATTTCGCTGGCCTAGCGTGTCGTCTTCGCTCTTCGTAAGGTAACAGGTGATGATTCCTTGCCTTGGGGCTGTACTTGACGAGGAAGGGCAGGAGCCGACCTGAGGCTTTTAAATATAAACTTATTGCCCCGCTTATTGCCCCGCTCTTCCTCCCTCTCGCCATATCGACTCAGCATGATTTGCAGGATGCGTCTCCTGGATCAGCAGCCTCGGCACCATCCAGTTATTCTGCTTTTTACTAGTGGGACAAGACATAGTAAATCCCGTATTTTAACGCCAAGGGAAGTCACGGACAATATTTGGAGGACGTAACGATTTACATGTAGCTCTGCCATGCAGGGACTGCGCCGTCACACTTTCAAAACTTCATCATGTCTTTATTTCTCTTCGCAGTATCTACATGCACAGTAAGATGTCCAATTTCTCTCTGCAGACTTTCCTTCTCGGCAGTAAGGTTCGAGATGCGAAGTCGGTATGCATCGGAAATCTTCTTGTCCTGGACATTCCTGGCGAGCGCCTGCCTTGCACTCCCGAGCTCCGATGCGAGGCGATCAGATCGCTTTTGCAACTGGACGATGTCCAAACGAACGTTCGGGGTGAGTGATCGTTTCTCGCCTTTAAGCCGGTTCGAAATGCTGTTGGGTTGCGGAGCAGCGGGCTCGTTGTTCAGGGACATGTTCATGAAGGCGAAGACATCTCTCTTCCGTCCGATCGAAGTGCTCGGCATCTTATCCTTTGTGACTTCCGGTTGCGCCCGCTTTCGCTTCCTGACACGTCGTTCGATCTCGCAACCGAGACCTCTCCCCACTGGAAGGATCTCGGATTCCACAGGTCGCATCCTTCCCGTGGCATCTTTTCCAAGCCCGTCTCCCTGGTGGAATCCCAGGGTATCAGCAAATGAGGCCACCTCTTCTGAAGGAAAGAAGGTCTATTACCAGTCGATAACCCATCTTTGCGAGAAGACGGGAGCCGATGCCTTTCGAGTGCTCCTCCCACGCTCCTATCTGCTCACCGTCATCGTAGTGGAAGGTGATGACTTCCTCGCCCTGCACCTGGTCGATGGGTCCGGCGGGGGCCAAATCATCTTCTGATGTCGAGTCGTCAACCTCGATGTCTTCCTCTTCCGCAAAGCCACCTCCTTGCTCCCGCTCGCGTGTAGGCAAGATATTGTCGGAGGGAACAGCAACCTCCACTGACCGAACGTCGATTCCTGCGGCATGTTTCGTTGGTACCCGTACTCGTAGAGCTGCGGATTCTTCAGCGGTGGACGGGAGATTGCAAAGACGCGATGGTCCTCGACGGGGTTGGTTCAGAAGAGCGATTTACCAGGGAAAGCGACATCTTTTATCGTGGGAGGGTCGAGCGGGGACGGCGGCACGTCTTCGTCATTTGCAGAGGAACCTTTTTCGGGAGACGAAGGAAGGTGGGCTACCAAAAGGTCGATGAGGTTATCGAGGTCCCGAATGAGCGTGAGGATGGCTGGATCGTTGCTGTGAGATAGTAGAAGCAGCAGTTCCTGTCGCTGTGCTTGCGCTTGAGTGATGTCCATCCCTGTTCTTTCAGATTCGCCGACCATCGAGGGCGAGCTGCGCTTTTCCGGCCGGACGCTGGGAAGGACGAAATGAGAATGCACAGCCACCTCTGTTGGAACATCTCGTCAGCTCAACAGCTTCTCCGCAGCAACCCTGCAGCTATAGACCGCAAGGTTTGATTGACTCTGATAGTGACAATAACCAATCGGAAGTAATTGGTTTGCTACCTTTTCAACCATGTCCACCCTCGCTTCGAACCGTCTGCACATCAAGCCAAGAACGGCCTTGAGCATGCAGCAGGAAAGCATCGTTCAAAAACGAATCAAGGTGAAGATGTTTTCAGTTGCTTACTTACAAAAACCCTTCTAACAAGCAGATCTTCTATCAGGAAGAGAACCGACTACGCCATCAGATCGGTCAGACATCCCATCTCCACAGGACGGCGTTTGTGAACAACTGGCAGGAAGGTGGTTCCGATGCTGTGAGTCGGAGTCTCGGAGTGCGACAGGCTCAAAGGTGCGAGCAAGGTTTTTCTACCCCTCTCGCTTCGTGATATAGTCAGGTCATCTAACATTCTATTGATGCTCCCTACTGTAGTAAGCGCGAGATATTGCTGGAAGCGAGTGAGATATACGTTTCCGAAAGGAGAAAAGAGCTGCGGGCCAAGCTCGACAGCGACTGGAGAGTTTATGAAAGGGAGCTGGCAGCGCGAGGACTCGTGCTTCAGAAGGCACCAGTTAAAATCTCGCAAAAGTAAAAGGCGGCTCCCCGTGCCGCATTTAACGCGTCAGCGAATGTCATATCAAGAGCTCGTCAAAGCTTGTCGTAAACCCCGCTTGATAGCGCGGAGTCCCTCGTTCCCTCTTCAGCTCTAATATGGACCTGTCGAGTTGTACATCAGTTTCTCGAGTCTGCAACAAACCTTGGCAAGAGCCAAACTCACCCGTATTTCGGATCCGAGATGCCAATAAAAAGCGCTTCAGCCCCATCGCCCGTTGCACCGGGGGTGAAACTGACTCCGGCCACCTCTCCAAAAAAGTCGATCGTCTGACTCGTCCAAGATCCAGATTCCTCTCCGCGCGGGCCTGAGCAGCAGTCGACCAAGTGGACAAAGTCCACGGATTCAGCAATGGCAAGGAAGCGGCCGTCGTCAGAGAAACGGAGGGACCGAACGGCACCCATCTTGGCTCCGAGAGTGACCAGGGTGCGGGAGAGGTTGCGGGTGTCGTACAGACGAGTGGTCATGTCCTGGTTGCCTGTTGCGAGAAGATGACTGTCCGTTGGGGACCAGGCGCAGGCAAACGAGTAATCAATGTGCCCTGTCAGACGAGCGACCTCTGTCGTTGCGAGCATAAGAAAGGGCTCAGTTTGCCGAGGGGGTCAGACGCACATACGTTTGCCATCGTCCGCGTTGAGGATGAGTGTATCTATTTGATCGCCTACGGCACAAAGCAGGCGTTTATCCGGACTCTGTGTTGTGCACTACCAGAACCACACGGGGTTAATTATCGAGCCCAGATGCGCAAAAAGGCGTAAAACTTACATTTATGGCGGCCTCAAAAACATGCTCTTTGAGAATTACACCAGTCTTTGGGTCCATGATTCTGACTCGATCATCGTTGCTCGAAACAATGATCTGCGTGGCTGAAGGATGCTGTAAGAACCGGGTCAAGACCCCGACACGATTTGAACGGTTTACCTCCGCTTCGCGATTCGGCGATCTCGACATGATTCGTGCTGCCTCGCGGATCCAGCGTCACAGTCCCTTTCGACACCGGGTTCGTCGATGTCACCGGCTTGATGAGGTATTCCCCGCGAAATCCGCCCACCGCCAAGAGACCCCGTGCGGCGGCCATGCAAGAGACCATCATCCCACCCATATCGAGCTTATGAAGGTCCAGGGCAGGCGTTATCTTCTTTGAGATCGGGCACCAATGTCCGACCCCGGTCCGATCTGAGTGCGGCGGGATGAGAAGTCTGCAGACTGGCTACAGTCACAATCTCGGACGCTTACCGCAGTAAAATACATCGTTCTTGCTTGTCGCGCAAAGTAGGTTCCGAAGCTGGATGTGAGCGATGGAGCACTTTGCTCGAAGGGACGTGTGCTGAAAGCCGTAAAAGCGACCGTCGTCTCTCTGCCTGAAGATCGTCTGGTATCGATACGTGAGCAGAACTCAATGAACAAAGGAGATAAATGAATCTGCGTACCCCTCGCAGAACCTCTCTCGAGAGGGCCGTGTTCTGAAAGTTGATGTAACTTTGCTGACGGGAACCGTGAAATCTGACCCGGGAAATGGGCAGCTTGCCCCACTCGATTCCCTGGACGTCAACTGACGGGATCCAAGCATCATCATCAGTTCTCTTCCCAATCAGATGGTGCGATGACTGCTCGTCATACCTCTGCCCGACTGGACTTGGGACGCCGTGACCTCCGATGGCTCGTCGCCGAACCCATCCTCTCCGCCGTCCGAATGCTCCATTCCTAGCCAGCCAAAAAAAGCACCACTTTAGCGAAGGCAACCAAGACTTCTATTCACAGAAAAGGGCTAAGCCAAACCTACCGATGAATGATTTGCGAGCGGAAGGGATGAATGTTCATGATCTAAGCGACGCCGGGGATGATGCTCGCCCTTTCCGTCCCAGGAATGGCTAGGTATCTGGGGACCTCGGAGAACAGTTGCTCGGGGAGGTCGTTCCAGTCCTCAGAGGCAGTGTCCGTCCCGGGCAGAACTGGGAGATATGATATGGCGATGTCGCCAGTTTGTATGCAGCGACATCACATGCGAAGGTGGCTGTGCTTTCCCCCCTCTCCAGGTTGACTTCCCCCACCTCCCAGCGCGTCTCATCCCCCCCATCTCTAACACCCAACTGCTGGCCCAACTGTCCGACGCGCAAGACCTACCAGCCTCCTCCATCCAGCGCTCCATCTGACCGGCCATCCGACCATCGAGCACCGACAACCCCGACTACGGCTGCGCAACTCCGTCTCGCCGACATTCTTCGCCAACGACTCGATCTCGCGACGCGTCATCTACAATCTTTCGACGTCCATACCAGCTGAGCTTCGTACTCTCTGGGCTTCTAGGATTGGTAAGTCCACAGTCTCTTGCGCTGCTACGCTTCTCTGTTTTACTCTCTGCTCAATCTTCTCATCTGTTCCAGGGGACTTCAAGGCTTCACGCTTCAGTGGCCTTGCTTCGGGGCCCGTTGGGCCAACCAAAGCATCCGGGCTCTCTGGGCTTTGAGGATTGGTAAGTCTTGTCGTCTCCTTCATGCCTTCCTTTATTGCTCTCTCTCTTTCGTCTCTGAGCTTCTCTCTCCCTCTATTTTTCTCAGGCGCCCCAAGATCTTCAGGTTCATTCGCCGGGCCAACCGAAGCTTCGGGCTCTCTGGGCTTCCGGGATTGGTAAGTCCAACGCAAAGCTTTCACGCCTTCCATGCCGCTTTTGTCTCTGACCATCCTTTCTCTCGATTTCTCTTATTAGGGAACCTGAAGATACTCCTGGCCACTTTTGTTGTAAGACCAGTTGAGCTTCAGGAAGGCGCGGAATCACAGTGGAACGACCATGGATCTCGTCTGGGAGTTCCCGCATGGATACGTGGTATAGTTTCTGTCTCGCTGGTTTATGTCGTTGTCTCTTCTGTAGGTAATGCAGCTTGCTTCCCCTTCACGGGAGGCGAACCGTCCCCAGCCGGTGTAAATGCAGAGGGTCTACGCTTTTCACTTGTACCTTCCATCTATACAGTTTTTTTCTTTTCAGAAGATTAAGGCACTGAACCGAACCAAAATTCGCCTCCCGCTTTTACTTCTTGTACATGTCGATCTCAATCATGTTATCTTCTCTTCTGCTTTCTATCTTTGCCAGTTGCTTGTACTTCAATGCGATACTTTCACGCTCCTTCCTTTGCCTCTGCTTGCCTTGCAGATGTCTACGATACAAATGAACGGTGCACGGTCCCCGTAGCGGTTTTTTACTTTTTGACAGACTCGCCAGTGTGCCGCTGGCCCTGGAAGGGACAACCAACGAAAGCATCCGCGCTGCTGATGCATCAATATCACTTGTAATATATCGCTGGCAGAGTATCGTTAGTCCCCCTTTGCTTCAGTTGGCATTTCATCGGTCCAGACAGGAAACGGCCGAGGGACATGTGGATTACTTTGTGAGTAGGAAAACTCTGGTTACCTGTTTCTGCATACTGTGCTCCTCTATCCAATTCCAATCTGGGCGGGAGCGGTCAGGATGCAGACGAGGCCTGATAGCGCGACATGGAACTGACCATACAAACGAAGGGTGATGAGAACGTGCGTGCTGCGCTCAGACTACGTCCTTTCTTTTGGGCAGCAGTTCGCGAGGTCCCCGCCGGACTCCTCGGTGGTCGTGCTGTCACTCTGCCTCCCTTCCCATTCTGCGAAATCCTGCTGACCTCGATGCTCATTGACTGGAAGACCTCTATTTACAACCACTACACAAAGACCTTTACGTTTGTTCTTCTGCTTTGCGCTATAGCCTACAAGTAAAAATTCAGAAAGGGTTTGCTGATGCACATCTGCCTTGGGGCTGACGAACTCTTCCACAGAGCGATCTCAATGGCTCACACAATGGACCAAGGGAATGCAAAGAACCACACGCATCGACCACACACGGAAGAACCTGAAGAGAAACCGACGGCCGCAGGAATATTGCGACACATATCCAATCCAGCCAATCCGTATTATGTCAAGGACAAGACGCGCGTGTTGGAGAAGCTTACCAGTATCATTGCCGACGGAAAGGACCACCTGCATATCATCAGCGACTTTGATATGACCATCAGCAAGTAAACGACGACCGGAACGTTCGGAGCTTGCGGGATGCTTGCTTGGAGGGCTGATGCATCTTTACGCAGGTTCTGGGTAAATGGGGAACGAAACATCGGAAGTCACAGAGTCCTTGCTTTGAGTAGTAGAGTTCCCGAGGGGTTCGCCATCAAGACGCACGAAATCTACAAAAAGTACTATCCGATGGAGATATCTCAGACCCTTTCCCATCCGGAGAAAGTGCAGGCCATGGTAGAATGGTGGTGTAAGTGGGATTTCACCTCGCCTCTTGGTGTCACTTCGTGATGATGAATCTGATGAGATGTCCCTTGACTTCCGATGACGCAGCCACCGCGCATGAGATGATACTAGAACTGAACCTCAAGAAGGAGGAGTTGAACGAGATGGCCAATGAAGTGGATGTGGAGATGCGAGGTGGTGTTTCGACCCTCGTCAACGAATGCGAGGCCCTTGAGATTCCACTGCTGGTGTTCTCCGCTGGATTGGGAGGTAAAGGACATCCATTTTTACTCTTCAAAAGGGTGGTGCGATGGGAGCTAACCGACCGTACTTTTTCCTGCTCTCAGATGTAATAGAAGCGGTGATGCGCAAGCAAAACTTGCTGCGACCAAACGTTCACATCGTGTCAAACTTACTGCACTTTGGAAAGGACGGCGTTGCGGACGGGTTTCAAGGGCCCATCATTCATACTTTCAACAAGCAGGAAGCGGTGGTAGGCGGTGTTTATGGGGAAGCGATGAAGGGGCGAGCGAACGTGGTACGTTTAGCCTGTTCCATCGAAGTGGCCGTTGCTGTCCTGCTAAGTTCGCAAACTCTGCAGATATTGATGGGCGACAGCCTAGGCGATTTGCGGATGGGACAAGGTCTCAAACACGACACACAGCTGACGATAGGCTTCCTCAACCACGATAAGGAGCTCTTGATCGAGCAGTACTCGGAGGCCTTCGACATTGTCGTACTGGATGACGCACCGATGGACGTTACGAATCACATTCTGTGGGCGCTGAAATGACGCTGCTTCTCTTCCAACACTCTGCGATCAGAATGTGTTTATAATCACACAACTTGTCGTGTTAGGTAGAACTCGGGGGCGTTTTCACACAGTTTTATAATACTAGAACATGATGTCTGGGTCCTGTTCGTAGTCGCTAAGGAGGTTCGCAGGTTGCTGCGTGTCTGGAAGAATCGCCAGTCCCATTCCTAACGTTGAAGAGGAAAGCACATGAGCGCGGAATAGCAAGACCTTACGATGTCAGTTGACGACAAACCTTGGTTCTTCTCCCTTGCCGCCGTTTCCGCTGCTACCTTGTCCTTCTTTTTTCCCTGCACCTTCTTCAATCTGGCGAGAGAAAGATGGTTTAGCATATCGCCCCGCCACGCTGACGCAATCGAAAAGTACCTATAAAACTCTTCTCTGTCCGCCTCGTCCAATTCAGAACCAATGAACTTGATGGTGTTCTCGATCTTTGGGATGATGACGTGCTCGATGGCGTTCACACGGCGGTTAGTGACCTTGATGACCTCGTCCAGGATGACGAACGCCGTCTACCCAGAAGGCAACTTTTGAGTCTACTGTACAGCATGGCATGAGATTGCTACGTTAAAGAACAACGTCGAACCTGCAGTGATGCGATCTCCACAAGCAGCTCGATGGCCTTCTTATACGTCTCTTTGCATTTCTGCACCTGCTGTCCTCCTCGTCCCAATCCCGTAAGCTCAGACCCTGCAAAATTCGTGGCACGCGAATCAGAGGTGTCCTTGTCACGCAAGGCGAACCGTCATGAAGCAGGAATAACGTAATTCTCACCGTTCCCGCCGTCCACGTACATCTCGAACGCGGGTAGCTGGACTCCCGATACGTTCTCGGACTTTGCGCGAACCTTCAAAGTGGCCTGCTTGATGCCCTCTCGAACCTGATAGCTGGAAGAGCACAAAAGTCCAGTGGTCCATCAATCCTGATGCTCGCCAACCTGATGCGAGCGGGTTCCGGTTTTCCTGGTGCTCACCCGATGTCTCCGGTAGTGTACATGACTTCCGCGTACGAGAAGTTCGCAACCTGAGGACAAGTCGCTGCCGTATCAGTGCGTGGTCCAGATACGTTTCCTTCCCTGCAAGCAGCGGCCTACCTGCATGATTTTCCCCATCTTCCTCTTCGCCTGAAGGCGGGAAAAGCAATTCGGGAAGCAAGTGTGAGACCAGGTGACACTGAACAGCCTCCACGACGCTCCCGCGTGTCTATCGAGCCAGAGTCGCCGCCCGGTTCCCTCTGGTTCACGAAACGTACGTCGTCAATCTTCTTGACAATGTCCCTGAACCGTCGCGTAAGTGCCTCGCTCTTCCGCTTCAGAAGGGAGTGACCGGTCTGAGCACCCTTCAGACGGTTCTTCATCGTCGTGAGCGCCCTAAACAGTGACTTGCCATGTCAATCATCTTTCATATTATATTTTGACCGCGTGTTTCGTCACTTACATCCGCGTGGGGAAGATGGCGAACCGCGGACCTGCTCCACTCATGTTGGGATGCTGGACTTCCTTTCAAGGATGCTTTCGTCGTGGACTTGGGACCTGAGAACGAGACCTGCGGCCTGAGATGCAGATGTTGCGAAAGCTGGGAGCGTTAGGAAGGGTGCTTGGTGCCGTCCGTGCAGAGAATGTGGGGGGGTTTTGAGATTTCTTGATGGATGGTGATGATGCTGGGCAATGCGAGGACGGACGTAGCACTACCTGTCGAACTCTGGGTACTGTGCACTTCCCATTCACGAGTCCTTCCCAACGTTTTCCAGCATTTGCTCAAGGTTGTTGGAAGTACAGCTCCCGGGAGGGCACCGACGGCGGATGCGGCATCACCATGGACGACTCCATCGACACCACTGGATGAGGGGGTGCCGGACGATGCACCGGAGAACTCTTAGCGGAAGAGAAAAACCGCAAGGTTTGGCTTCGGAGGACAGAAGCGAGACAAGAAGACTAGCACAGGAGATAGCGTGTCCCACTTGCAAGGGCTCTCCACGACTATGATGAAGAGTGGGTCCGGGCAGGCATTTGCCCGAGAGGGAAAGGCGAAAGTTACGCGGCGCAAAACATATGCTGGGAAACAGCACGAAAGTTGCCCCAACTCCTTTCTTCACTTCCTGTAAATTATTCTGCTTCTGATATTCAGGCTACTGATGACCAGCGGAGACAGCAGGGAAGTTCCTACAGATGATTGAATCGCAAATGGCGATTCAAGCTGTATATGCCGTCCAAAAGGCGACATCGGGATGCTGCGCTTTCTGGCTGTTTCCGAGGAGAATGGGAGCAAGTCGACCATTGCTGCGGGTGAAAGCAGACCAGAACTTAGCGGCATTCGGCGGTTATCGTGGTCACCAGTACTTCCAACCCTGTCGAAGTCATTCAGCCTATCACTGCACGTTTACGACTCGTACGCCCTTGACTAACAAGAATGAAGTTGGCAAAGCTTGAGGATTCTCAAGCTCCGAGGGCAGGAG
Organism: Thoreauomyces humboldtii; assembly: GCA_027596035.1. Taxonomy (NCBI): domain Eukaryota; kingdom Fungi; phylum Chytridiomycota; class Chytridiomycetes; order Spizellomycetales; family Powellomycetaceae; genus Thoreauomyces; species Thoreauomyces humboldtii. Next base: position 18,797 of record JADGJA010000228.1, read on the forward strand.
AGTGCATGTCAAACGAGACGCGACCCCTATACCGCCCAGTATATTGATCCGCCCGGTTGGGGGGAAGACGCAAGTGCCGCTTGGAAGCCGGTTCTGACGTGTGCGGTGGTGAGTCACTGACCAGTCGAACTTTCTTCCCGAGGTTTTTCTTGCAACGGTCGCCGTCTCTGACTCTACTTGCAAAAGGAACGAACGGCATCGACGTACACCAAGGGACGTCTGCTTCTTTCTCTCATCGGCGTATTCGAGCGCAGATTGGCACTCTCTCAGCGCGCGAGAACGAGAACCGTGCGTGCCTGGCATCCTTTCTTCCTCACTTCCACTCTTCACTCCTCCCACTCATCCCCATGACGGCTTCGTTGCGGCGATGGCGCTCAGCTGAGGGCATCCTCTCAAGAGACTCTCACGACAGCAAGGACAAGCCCATCCGACGACGTGCATGTTTTTACTTCAGCGATCGCAACACTCGGCAAGCGACAGTGCGCACCGTCATCTTTGCTGTCGTTTTGTGATTACTCTTTATTGCAATCAGGAGAACACACCTGTACAGAGCCAGTCAAAGGTAGACTCCGCTTGACAGTGAGCCGAGCCGAGTGACCACGGTAGCTTGACTTATGCCGCCTCAGACAGAGCATGTGCAAATCGGACGATATTCCACATGAATGCGTGGGAACAATCGAACGAATCAGAGAATTAACGAAGCCCGCTCGCCGAACGCCTCGCATCTGGGACTGGCACAACGTGGTTCCTCGTTCTCGCCTCTTTCGCTCCCTCATGGAAGAAAGGTACACGATCGCAGGAGATGAGAAGGAATCGTGCCTTCGGTTCATCGGTCCAGAGCACATCGGAGTTCCCTCCCTTCAGCAGTTCGATGAAATCATCACACAGGTACAGAACGACCTTTACCCTTTCGTTGCAACTCCGAAGAGTCGTTTCCCTTCTGCGCCGTCCCTTCTACAGTCCTACTCCGGTCGAGGCATCGTCATGACCACTGGAAACAAGCACACTCGGTTCGCTCTCAACACCATCAGGATGGTCCGGTCCCTCGATTGCAATCTTCCTATCCAGATCTTTTACGCAAACAACCTCGATTTGAACAAAGTGCATCGCGACGAGCTCGCCTCACGCCCCAACGTTGAGCTCGTGGACATGTCGAAACACATCGACATATATGCTGCGTGGCCAGGGGAAGCCCTCGCTCATCTCGGCTGGGCGATGAAATCTTTCTCGATGCTGGCTTCCCGATTCCAGGAGATCATTCTTCTCGACGCGGATGTCATGTTCTTGCAAAACCCCGAAGTCATGTTCGAATATTCACTCTACGAGGATGCCGGCATCTTGCTCTTTAGAGATCGAACCCTTTTCCCCGGAAACGTACTCCATGTGTTCCTGAGCGAGTTGATGGAGGGAGCACCGCCGAGTGACTATTACCACGCGCAGGGACGAGCGAGCAGGTGGCTGTCAACGCATGAAGGAGAATCGGGTGTCATCGTCATGGACAAGCACCGCAACTTTCATTCTCTTCTTATGGCTTGCAAGATGAACTCGGGACCCTATCAGCGAGACATGTACAGCATTGTTCTGGGTAGGTTTGAGTCAACCTTCGTGTACACGAGAGATGAGCGTACCTTGTCTGATGCCCAACTTTCTAGGCGACAAGGAGTCTTACTGGATGGCGCAGGAGATCCTCGATCTTCCCTACAAATGGGCACCAGGAGCAGGTGGTTCGATTGGCTACCTAGAGCATCACCCCACCGACTCGAACATCATCAAGATCTGCGGTCAGCTCTACCATCCTGATCCCGACTTTCGTCCGCTCTGGGCCAACGGCGGTATGCTCAGCAACAAGCGAGATCCCAAAGGAGAAGCCATCGTCGAGTTCACCCACTGGGCAACCGACAAGACCTACGAGGACGTTGCATGGGATTGGGAGAAGGCCGACAAACCCTTTTGCATGCATCGCAGAAAGGACAGAAAGGGGAAGGACTGGGACGCGCTGTCAAGAGAGGACTTGAACACTATCGACAGGGCTCTGAAGGACTGGAAGGAGATCGTGCACTTTCAGAGCGGAAATGACAAGGAGGGTAGTGGGAAGATCAAGGTGGACGTGGACTGGGTCGCAAAGACGATGGTCGCGGAAGATGCCGTCAAACGTCAGCCGAAGGATCTCAAGGATGGGAAGGGGGCTTTCGATAGCGGCGGCGCCGGCCTGCGAGCTCGGGGCGGCCCGGTCATACCGCAGATGCATGGTGCTTGAGTCGAAGCTGAGCATACTGTTACTTGCAATGAATCTTTTGAATAAAACTTATCTACCTACTTGTGGTTACCGTGCCCCCCGGACGTCAGCGAGAAACCGAGCACGGTAATTTCCGTACGGCAAGGTTGCCCCAGACTTGATGCTCTTCACGTCTCCTTGCCTTGATTGAGTGGAGGCTCACGCTTCGAAGCTCCAGCTCGGGCTGAAGTTCGTCATCTCGAAGCCACCTTGAAGGCCTTGAAGCTTGAGAGTCCTGCGCTGTCGACTTCGACCATTGCACTTTGGGACAATCCCCCCTCAGAATGCCAGCACACTTGGCTTGGACACACTCAATTTCCACACTTTCCAACTTGGCCCAAGATGTCCTGGCTTCGCAAGCTGCTCGTTCAGCAACAGATACCCCTGGATCCTCACTTTGCAACCACAAAGGGAATCCTCCAGTCCAGTCTCGATCCAGTGGACAAGTGCGAGGCCCTCCTCGAAGCACTGGAACGGACCGTCCCACCGGAAAGAGCCGAGACCTTTGTGCGTCAAGCCCTCGAAAAGTACAACTGCGAGGTGGAAGCTCGAGGACCGGGCGCTGGATTGGACCTGGATGATCCTCCTCCGAGCTCGGTCCAAGTCCACCCCGTCGTCGCTGCTCAGACGAGGAAAAAGTCTCTGAACGTCAATGCTCAGGCCTTCAACCTGGCGGCTCCCGAGTTCACTCCGGCATCGTACGTCGCGGAAGACCCCGACGAACGTGGGGACGATCTTTATCTGGAGTATGAGGAGGAGGAGGGGTACAACACGTTTGCTCCAGAGTCGGTCCTTCAGTCCGTGTTCCTGGACATGTCGATGGAGGAAATCAGCAATCTTCTTGATGCCAACGGATGGAACGTGGAGAAGACGCTGGAGGCCATCCTAAAACCGCCTCCAGCTACACTCGAAGCTGTGGCTGCCCCCTACGTTCCGTATACCCCTGCCGATGGAAGAACAGTGTGTCGGCATTTTCTGGCTGGGGAGTGCTTGCGTTCGGATTGTTGGTGAGAAAACAACTAGCTACTTGCGGGCAATGGCGTTGTCCCTGTGGACTGAAGGAAGATGCTTTTAGGTTCTCTCATGATCCGGAAGCGTTGGTCTGTAAGGTGGGTGAAAGAATGCAAGAGTTTCCCTCACGCCACGGACAGCAAGGCTCATTGATAATCGCAGTTTTGGCTATCTGGAGGCTGCGTGAAAGGAGACAGCTGTCCTTTTACACATGGAGGGGGACTGTTAGCAAGCCGAGCGAGCACAACATATTCTCCACCCGCCACTCCACCGGCACCACGAGGATACCAACCACCTGCCGTCGATGACTTCCCCGCGCTGGGACCTGCCAAGCCGCCATCTGCTCCAAAGCTTGACTTCTGGGGACCCACTAAGGCGTTCGTGGACGTTGCCAAACAAAAACCACCCACGGCAGTTGCTCAAACTTCCGCCTACACAGCTCCAAAGGTCCCTCATCGCCGGTCGACGAGGCTGGTCGAGACCAAGTGGGTTGCGACGGGAGATACACTGGCAGCCACTTATGCGCGCCATCGAGGGGACGCCATTTCCGCTGCGATACAGCGGAATAAGCTCTTTCAAAGGTTCGACCTTAGCATCAATCGTTGCAGAGGGCACGCTCGAAATGCTTACGACCGTTTATCGTTTTGCGTTTCCAGAGCCACGGAAGCGTACCTCGCAGGAAACAAAGCGGCTGCCAAAGCCTTCTCCCTCGGCGCCCACCGTCTCAACGAGCGCGTCCAGGAGCTCCACCGGCAGGCCGGACAACGCATCTTCGAGACCCGCAACAGCAGCACCGCCTCCCACCCTTCGGAAGGCACCCGCACCGTGGACCTCCACGGTCTCCACCCGGACGAGAGCGTCGAGATGCTCCAATCCCAGCTGGCGAAACTGAAGCGCGAGAACTTTTCGGGAAGGGTCGTCATCGTCACGGGCACCGGACATCACAGTCGTGGTCAGAAGGCCAAAGTCCTTCCTGCCATAAGAGAGTTCCTCCATAAGGCTGGTTTGAGGGCGGAGGAGGCAACCATGTCGGATAGCAGGGGTGGCATGTTCGTTTTACAAACATGACATATCACACAAGGAACGTTTCGATCGTTGTTGTGGCTGGCTTCACACTGGATCATTGATGGCCGGCGTGAATCGTCCGTTTCGACTTTGTGTCGGCACCGTAGCGAAACGGCGTGATGCTGGTAACTATTCATGTTCCCCATACCGTAGTTGTGTTCCGCCAGTTTGGCACGCGTGCATAATCGGTTGCATGAATCGACAAGCCACCCAGCTTTATGACGATGCTCTCTTGAGCACAACGTCACAATCTTCTGTCTGACGGTCCTCGTCGGCGGAAATCAGCATCGCGAACAATTATAGAAAGAAACACGACGGCAATGTCCCGAGTACTAGTCATCAATGCTGGAAGGTGAGCAGGAACCTTCAAGGTTATTGCAGTCGTTCGGAGGTCCAGTCGGACAACCTTGCCAAAATCTTACTGGTTCCTCAGCTCCACCATCAAGTTCCGCCTGTATGAAGGAGACCAGTCCGAGAGAAAGCTCATCGCTAAGGGTTCAGCATCGCAACTCGGAGCCGACTCCTCGCCTCTCAGCATCCAAACTTTTGCCGTCAAAGGATCGAAGCATGCGGTCAAAGAGCAGAAGCTCGATGGCGAATGCAAGGACGACACATCGCACGCTGCCGCCTTCAGCGAGCTGATCAAGCTCCTTGACAGTGTAAAGGGACTCTTGGACGGGATAGAGATCGTGGGACATCGTATCGTGCACGGTGGACCAAAATACGCGGCGCCGTTGCGCCTGACCACGGACACGATATCGGCGCTCGACGAGCTCTCGGATCTGGCGCCCCTTCATAACCACCCTAGCATCGTTCTCATCAAAACTGCCATCGACCTGCCTTCGCTGAAGGATGCCGCGCATGTCGCTGTTTTTGATACGCACTTTCATCGCACGCTGGAGGAAAAGGTCTGGCGGTATGCTCTACCGTACGATGCGTGCGAGGCCAGCGGTTTGCGTCGATACGGGTAAGTCGCTTTCCTGGCAGCCTCGTGATTCCTCGAACGTGCCCGATGACCATCCGCCTTTTCGCTTTGGCAGGTTTCACGGCACATCCCACGCGTACGTCGCCCGCCTCGCGTCCGAAAAGATCGGAAAGCCTCTGGACAAGCTCAACCTCATCACGCTTCACCTCGGGAACGGCGCGAGCGCCTGTGCGATCAAGCAGGGAAAGAGTTACGATACGTCCATGGGTTTCACCCCTCTGGAGGGTCTCATGATGGGCACCCGATCAGGAGACATCGACCCAAGCGCCCCGTATCACATCGCCCACCCGTCCTTCGAACTCACGGACACGACGCCTGCCGTACCATCCGCTCCGAAGGGCCCGAAGATCACCAAAGTCGAAGACATCCTCAACCACCAGAGCGGCCTGCGTGGCATCTGCGGGGAGAGCGATGTGCAGAAGGTCGTCGAGATGGCGAGACCAGGTAACGACGTTTCGGACGAGAAGCGACGCCGCGCTCAGCTAGCCTTGGACATGTTTTGTGTAAGTTTGATAACGGCGTTTCCGGTATGTTTCGATGGAGAGGTCAGCTAATCCTAGGCAACATCTCCAGTATCGGGTCCAAAAGTACGTTGGGTCGTACCACGTCGCAGTTGGAGGGGCTGATGCCATCGTCTTCACGGGAGGAATCGGCGAGCACTCGGTGGAGGTCCGCGAACAGGTCTGCGAAGCGCTAAAGTGCATCGGGGTCGATCTCGACTCGGACAAGAACAAGAAATGTGACTTGAGTAAGACTAACGTGGTGGAAATCGGTACCTCCAAAGGCAAACTCAGGGTCTTTACGGTGGCTACCGATGAAGAAGGAGAGATCGCACGCATTTCGTCCGAGTTCCTGGCGGAGGATAAGGGATCCAGGGCATGAGGAAGACAGGTTCCCCGTAATCACATCACGCGTAAACACATCCGATAGAATAGGTATGGACGCAGCATGAATCCCGCGTTCACATTTTGGAGCGGAAGGTTTCCAGTACAAAATCTCGGCGTGCGCATACGCAACCCCGATATGACAAGGCCACAGAAGTGTAATCCCTCACGAGGTCTCCTCGGGAGTTTCCGTTTCATCAGCTGGCGCCTTCCAATCAGGGATCTGTAGACAAGAGCAGACAAGTCTTTATCAGTACGGGATACATTATTAGCAAAAGCAATCTTGTGCACACGTACATCCACCATGCACGCTTCCAGCGGAACTACCAGTGCGTCGTCAGGCATGATCTGTCAAAGCCGACTAGTCAGCAAGGATCCTTTGCTGACTTCCTCGGCAACCGAACACTTCCTTACATCAAAGTACTTGATCATATACAACGTCCTAGCATATAGACTCGTGTCGACCTCAAATTCTTGAAAGATTTCGCGGTGATGGAACCAAGCGTGGGCAAATATCCGGTACAGTCTGCGCGTGATGTTGGCAAAGTGTTTGATGGAGGGCTCCGGTATCGTTATCCTGAGGCGAGTTCGTATGGTCAGTGTCATTTTCAGCATCGGCTATACGAGAGCCGGCGCGACCTGCTGAAGAAGGCCTTCTGACTGTTAAGCAACGCTGTTGCGCTGTCCAAGGTATGCACAATGTAATCTAATGCGGGACACTGGCAACCGGATCATCGAATCAGCTTCCACTGACGCACTGAATTTCGTACAGAACTCGTAGTATCGTCTTACTTGCTGCGGATTCGCGTGACCAGCACACAGGTACAGCCATTCGTGCGCCTTCATCTCTGGACACGAGACGGCCGTGCACTCTGGTTCCAGCATGACAACGAGGTTATTGAGTTCCAAGCAGATTTGCCTTGACAACCAAATTCCGTGCATCAGTCAAGAGCCTTTCGCTTGCCCGGTTTCGGACATCCATGCGGGCGCCAGTACCTCAAGTGCTCATATCGCCAAAGGTCGCGATCTTGAGATTCTGGGACCTCCACAATGTCTTTGATGGCTGATGGGTCCTTTCGAATCAACCCCTGGATGTACTGCTGCGCTAGGAAAGTCGACTCGATCTTATCCAGTGGTGTGAGAGGCCACTGCGACCAGTCCTACGGGTTGAGCGGTCAGGCTTCTGCCCATTCGTCGCAGTAGAGCGCGAGCGGACGTTGAAGAGCCCCACTACCTCCTGTCTGATCCCGGGTCGATTCCTCCATAGGGGTAATGGCGATGCAGGTGGGCTAGGTTCCGTGGTTGCCGGTGCTGGTGTTGGTGCTGGTGCGTCGGGTTTGGTATGCTTCTTTGTGTCTGCCATCTTGACTGAAAATGCTAATACGAGGACAAGCTCGCGAGCAACGCGAACGGCGACGAGTTTTGGACTTTTTGCCGTTCCCCATTACCGGTACCTTTGCCGAAGTAAGCTCACGACAAGCGACTGCAACCCAGGTCGCTCCGGGCCAAGACTTTTGCGATGACTTTCTCAGCCGTTGATGCCGTTCTCCACTGGCCCCTTCCCAACGCGCCGACTTCAGCAGCAGTTTCCGGGTCTGCGGGTAAAAGCATACTCATTACCGACCAGGTCCGTGCGGAAGGCGGGTTCCTCTTGCACCACTTCATACACAGACACCTTCGGGCCGTCGAAGAGTGGACCGTTGTAGTGGTTGGCATAGCTCAGGCTTGGGAGCATTATGTTCAGATTGGCAAGAAATTGGTAAGAATGGTTGTTGAATTGCGTGTCTTAGGATAACCATCAGCTGAGAGGTCTTCATCAATGAAGGGAATTAATCTGGCTCTGTTCCAAACAAAAGGCAACCTGATCTTCCTGGATGGACTGAAACATCTTTCCCACGGGACGGGTCCTTTCGCCAATAGCCCCGACTCAACGACCGCCCCACTACGAACACTGTTTGACGCCATTCTTACCGTAACCGATCGTCCTGCTACGAAGCCTGGATCACAGCGAAGGATTTGTTTGGTAGTCGACGATCTTTCCGCCCTCGCGCACTGCGGAACCGACCCCCATGACATCCTTGCATTCACCGCAAGCTGTCGAGCCATGATTCAGCAGGTAGGACTTGGCGAACTTGTGCATCGAAAATACGGGCTGACAGGCGGTGCTGTACAGACACATGGGTGCTTAGTTGCCCTCTATCACGACGACACAGGAAAGCAGGACGGGCTTTGCAGGAGTCTGGAACATACTGTTGACTACGCTCTTCATGTGCGGGCTTTGGAAAGCGGTGCGACTCAAGGGGTGGATGGACAGGTGCGGCATACGGTGCTTGTGAGGCGCTGTGCTTCATGACAGCTCACCGTCTGCTGTAGATCTCTTTTATTCGAGGTCCATTGCTTCGTGAAGAAAGCGAAGGCTTCGCGCCGGAAGTCCTGCACTACCAGATCACGGACGCGCAGGTCAACTTCTTCAAGAAGGGTTTCTCGAAGGGGCTCCTCTAGTTGATCCGTCGACGCTTCCCTCCTTGCCAGGCGGCAAACCTTCGTTGGAATCAACCACCAAGCCGGCATCTATGCTAGCGCGGAGCTTGGTTCAATCCGCAGGAATACCTTCAGCCCTGAATTCACTGGGAGATGCTGCGCTAGCCGCAGATTCATGCACAGTATACAGTGATCGTTGTGTTCACGCCAGCGATTCTCTGCCTCCGCTAGTGCAGGTTGCCCAACAAGGCGTATCATTATGAGCTCACGATGTAAAGTTCGCGATTTGGCTCGACTTTCTCTGCTGCTGGATTGCAAGTTAGCATCTTGCACGATTAGCATGTTCCGGCTCTACGGTGGTCTAGCATATCCTAATCTTGAGACTGGGATACGAGTTAGCCCGCCTGACTTATCACTACTAAGTGCTTTTGCGACCAATGGCACTGTCCTTGTATTGGGAAACAAGCGGACTCCTCACTACCGGTTTTGGGCCGTTTGTCATGGGTTTTCGGCTGTGTTCGGCCACCCCGTATGTTGCTGTCTAATGGCGCTCCTATAAAAGCTCGGGGACTGCGTGGTCTCGCCGCTTCGCATCTGATACAGAAACCTCACATCCTTCGACGCTGCACCTGACGCGACTCTAACAACCTATTGAATGCCACCCATCATTCCACCGTTCACACTCTCTTCGGCTGTCAAGAAGGTTCTTACCGCTCAGAACCTTTGGAATACCAAAAATCCGACCAAAATCGCTCAAGCGTACACGCCCGACAGCATGTAAGTCAGTGTCTGTTGCTTTCCGCGAGGCTCCCTGTTTCAGGCATCCCATGGCATGCCAACAAGTTCCTGCTCCACGCAATCTAACAGCTGGAGAAACCGTGACACCTTTGTCCGCGGTCGACCGGCCATCGAAAAATTCTTGGAACAAAAGTGGGCAAAGGAGCACGGTTATGTCCTCAGAAAGGAGCTGTTCGCGCACACAGACAACCGCATCGCCGTTCAGTTCTGGTACGAGTGGAACGATAGGAAGGATCTCACGGGTCAGGTCAGTGGAGCCGAGTGGAAGAGACGGTGAGTCAAGGCTAAGCGTTCTCAACTGTTCACACTGTAGTGGTTTCGGGCACATGGCCTGGAGGTGAGGACCATCAACTTCCCTTTGATCAACTTCATGGTGTCTTTCTGACCGCTACGCTTACCAAAACAGCACTGGACGTTTGATGCTGCCGGTTTGATGCAGGAACGCAGGAGTTCGATCAATGACCTTCCCATCGACGACAAGGACAGATGGTTCGTGGATGGCAAGACGGAGCGCGGTCCAGACCCAGAACCCCTAGTTTGAAAGGTTGCGGTGCGCGACTCCCTTCATCTGTACTGTACAGGTACGTTCCTCGTCCCCGTCGTAGGTGACGCGTTGAGAGCCTGGCAATCTCATGATGATGATCAGGCACCCCGAGAAGATGCGCAGCAACGTTTCTCGTCCTTTTCCCTCGCGTGCACCTCTGCACCTCTCTCGAC
>JADGJA010000229.1:0-28880 GCA_027596035.1 Thoreauomyces humboldtii
CACCCACACCCTTCCCAGCCAAAAAAAAGAGACCCCTTACATATAGTCGGGAAGGACACGGTTCCCTCCCCTGGTAGCGCTACTGTCCAGTACGTTATATCACGATATATATCGAGGACAGCTCGACGGACACTTTCAGAATCTTCAATATCGTACCTCGGTCTTTGCGACAAACCCCACAAGCGATTCTGCCTCCCTGCGCCTCTCCTTCGCGCGTCGCCGCGTCTACTATCCTCAAAGATGCACCGGTACGATGACCACGACGACTCCATGACCCTCACCGGAAAGGTAGGCTCGTCGTGTCGCTGTCTCGCATCGGACTGTACCACTCTTAGAAGCTTACGGTGATTCCCCGTTCGGTGCCATGTTGTGCCTCGTAGCCCCGGAAGCGCCTTACACAGTCTTGCGACCGCTGCAAGGCAAAGAAGCGACGGTGCGAAGGCGCGCACCCGTGCGCCAACTGCGTCAAAGCAAAGGCAACCTGCACCATGCTAATCGAGCAGAAGAAGCGTGGTCCCAAGCGATCGGCCCCAGGAGGTCACGGCGCAGGCGGTGGTGCAAGGCGTCGGCGACGCACGACTCGAACCGCTTCCAGCGCTGGCGTTCGCGACAACGATCGCTTTGTGCCACCATCGGCTTCGGCAGCCATGTACAACGAGTCTGACGACGAGTCCGACCACCAAGCAGTGTCCGAGGAGGAAGACGATCAGTCGGAGGAAGAGCAGTCCAACGATGAGGCCCAGGAGGAGGAGGACGTTGACTTCGAAGATGATGACGAGATAAGGGACGATGACAACGAGTCGAAGGCGCCGCCGTCAATTGTTCAACCACTTCCTCGCATCGCGACGTCCTTTGCACCTTCCGCTGTGGACCTCCTGTACGAACCACGCGAGGATGCGTCTTCGTTCTCTCTCCTCGACTCTGCTCAGGCGTCAGCCGCCAGCTTCTTTGACGAACTCGACGGTTACGCCGCGGCAGGCATGGACAACGAGTCTCTAGCAATGGATGCCGCGCAGCGCCCGGTCGATCCGGCAGCTGTCGATGCATCCACACTGAGCGGTTTCTCAGCACCGGCTCTCCCGCCTGCTTGGATCACAGCGCCACTAAGCTCGCAGATGTTCTTTTCTGGGCTACAGTCACACACCCATCAAGCACAGCAGCCTCCGGCTCTCCGACGTGAATCCACAATACCATCTGCATATGGGACGCAATTTCCTGACCAGCCGTCACTGTCCTTCTCACGGCCCCTCACACCGTTGGCGGTCGAGGAGCGATCACAGGTTCCACCCCCAGCTATCGCAACGTGCCTTGATGACAAGGCTGACTTCCATCTTCATCTCATCAACCTCTTCCTCCTTTACTTTCATCCAACATACCCGGTCCTTCACGAGACCAGCTTTCTCGAGTCGTTGACATCAGATGGTTCAGACCCGAGTCGGCCAAAGGTGTCTCAGGCGCTTCTGAATGCAGTGTACTCCATCGGCGTCCTATACTCCAAGCACCCTCACACGACGCAGCTCGGGGGCCGGAGCGTTGCCAGCACCATCTTTGGGCAACGAGCGCACGGTCAGCTTACTTCCGCCAAGGACCTTGTGGCACGCTGTCTCTTGGACATCCGCGATTTTGGCGCAGTCGCCGCCGGTGGGGGAGAAATGGAACTGTTCCCAGGCACTTGGCGCATCGCCCAGAAAGTCAAGCTCGCTTACGACGCGCCGTGCGACTCGCTATACTCAATCGTCAACGGGCGACCACAGAGTGAAAATGGTATCACCTCAGATGACGGCGAGCTTCAGACGCTTGTGGGAAGGAAGAGGGCGTGGTGGGGACTGTTTTCGATGGACACGTTCGTTGGCCTCTCGACAGGCTATGACCTTACGATAGACGAGTCGCTGTATATGGACTCGTTGCTGGACACCGAGACTCTCGTGCGAAGCTCCCCACACCCGCTTGCAGCTGAGAAGGCCCTATTGGAGAGTCGTTACGGCTGGTCTGCATCTTCTGGCGCATCCCGCAGTAACCGGTCATCCATGGCCAGCAACACATTCTCCTCGCACACGGCACAGCAGGCGCGACAGTTTGACTGGTCGGCTTTGCTTGGCGAACAAGCGACACACACACTATTCAACCTCCCTCAGCTCTCTTCGTCACCGCAAGTTATCTGCACGCCCCTCTCTGACGTCCACCCGCACATCCGTCTCTCCATTTTCATGCGCAGGGTCATGCGCTCCGTCATCCGCAGCACGCCATCAGCGCAGACATCTTCTTATATCGCCGCTCTGCACGCCAAACTGATGCAGTTCCCGCAGTCCTTCTCGCCGAACGTCCAGCGGTACCTTCAGTCGCAGACGCTGATGTACGCGCGGGACGATGAAGAGGCTCTCACCGCCACGTCGGTGCACACGCTCCTGATGTTCTTCGCAACCATGACATTGATCCACCAGTCTGCGCTTAACGACCAGCAGACGCGACACGCCATGTACGACGCCCCTCAGCAGCGTCTGACGAGCCTTCAGGTCTGCGAGGCGGTCTACACCCGCGTCAACCGTCTCGTCGAGGACGTCTACGCTCGACGATACGCTCATCACGACACGTCGGCTGATCAGCCTTTCGCTCCTCCTCCGCCTCAGGAACTCGTCGCCACGCCCTTCACTGCCGTCCTCCTCACCATCCCCGTCGTGCCGCTGCTCGAGAGCAGGGCTCACGCGTCGGCCCTTACGATCCCGATCCCCGGTGCACTGCCGTGTCTCGAGCAGACCATCCTGCCGACGTTGGACGACATGGCCATCGTGTGGCCGAGAGCCAGTCGTTACGGTGCCGGTCTGAGGGGCTGGGCCGAGGTCGTTCGGGAGAGAGGGGTCGCTGAGCAGGTCGGACAGTCTGCCAACGTCCAGGGCTCGTGGAAGAGGGACAACCCTTTCCCTTCCAATGGCCTCGAATTGGGATTCGATCTGTGATTCCATCTTGCTCCCGTCGCACATCTGATAGCACGCACTGCATTTTTGTTTTTCTCCATGAGCCACTGCGCTCGAAGCCTTTTTGTATGTTTTTTTTTGATGGATCGAACCTTGTAAACTATGAGAATTACATAATTCAATTGTAAAGGGATTGGACCGTGTTGGGGAAAGGCGTATGATATTGTTGTAAGTTCCTGCATATATAGAAGGGAGCGTTTAGAGCTTGTCTTGGGAGAGGAGGCACGATATAATATGCCGAGGTAAATGGAGGTTAACAGTTTGGACTCGTCGGACGATTGAAACGCCCGTTTGTTCGAGGTGAAAAGGTTGGGGAATGCTGGTTTGCTCCTCGTGAACTGATGTTCCGGATGTGTCATGCATTGGAGGATCCGCCTCGATCAGTGAGTGGTCCGGGACGACGTGTTGATCTCCATCTCTGATCCAATCATCGAGCAGCATATCAAAGACCGGATTGCGTGAGCAAGTCATCTTCCGCACCATTCTTCTGAAGAACAGAAAGGTTCCTCGTGTTGCACAAACGTGCCCTCCACAACACGGTCACTTACGACCAAGCTCACAAAGTAGATTTGGGCGTAGTCATCGCCACTGACCAGGTGGAAGTGGTCCCCGTCGTCTTGACGATTGTTCATGTGGAAGAGATTGGTAACTAGGCGATGTCCTAGTGCGGTGTTGAACCGAGGGACGTCATCGACGAAGTGGAAGAGTTCATCTCCTAAAACCCCGCCCAAGCCAGGTGCATTCTCCATCTGAATGCGGATCACGATGAGCCGGAGGAGCTCAATGGACCGATCTTCTTTGTACTCGTTGAGCAGCTGCATGAAAAGGTCGATAGCCGTGGGACGACGCAGGTCGATGCGGCCGGTGAATATTCAGCTTCTTCTCATATACAAAAGGCTACCCTGATCCTTGCTGAGATGCGGCGGCAGCTGTGCAAGCTTTGCATGACTCGGCTTCCTCGAGAGCGCCTACGACCTCTGGTCCCACGGGATGACTTCCAGGTCTGCAAGTTCCCAAATCATGTCCCAGATCATGTCCCGAAGCTCGGGAGGAAGATGCGGGAGAGAGAGGACAGGTTCTTTGCTTTGTGGCATAGCGAGAAGCTGGGTCGTATGGAAGGAGCGCGATGCAACGTTGCGGCAGTGAATATCGCAGTTTGTAGCTTTGAAAGCCGAAAAGTCTGGGATAATTGCTGGGCAATCCTCAGTTCGACCACGCCGGCAACGTCGGACCGCAGAGAGACAAGGCGTGTGACTCACCTCGCAAGGCTGTTCAAGAACCCAACCACTTCCAGTAAACTCCAAACTCCTTGGTACAGTGTAGGCCATTGGCCCGCTGGGGACAAGGATGGCGTCTAGATACACCTACACGCTTGCGGCCGCAAGGCATCAAGGCACATCCCTCGGTCAGGAATTCTCCAACCTGCATGCTTCACGTACGGGCTCGGTGCTCTCTTGCTGCTGAGGTCATTTCCATGTTTTCCCTGAAACCAACTTTTGCTGGTCCAGTAAAGCTACGAGTGATGTACGATGATGACCTTGTATCCGACTTCTTGCCCTCGCCGGGGTTTGCCATAAATGTGCTTCCCTTCTCGGCAAGCGACGAGGAAGTGTCGGCTTGTTGCAAGCTCTTGAAAACCGTACGAATACGTTCTTTAATGGTTGAAGGCTTCCTCTCATTCCTGTCACGCTCCTTCCAAAGCACTCGCGATCTCTTCTGGTGGTAGTCCAAAACGGGCAACCGATAATGCGTATCCAAACCCTCGCCCTTGACGAGCGCATCACGGTGCTCCCGGTTCCTTCCAATCTGGAAGCTGCCCGATACATCGCACGACTGGTACGGCATCCTCCCTTCTAATCCGTTCGTTAGAGGCGATACTCAATCCAAAGCTTGTTCGTCTCTCTGCGGCAGGCTCACCACGAGGCTCGACCTGCCCAGTCTCGAACTTCAGCTCTCACAACCGGTAGAAAGTCACATCAGCAGACTCCTACGCAGCAGATACTCGCCACGCTACGCACTTTTCCCTCTGTGGGTGACAAAAAGGCCGTCGAGTTGACCGGAAAGTTTGCATGTGAGAGCAGACTCTAGGATGGTTCGAGAGTCACGACATCCGAAACTCACATCAGCCCACGGCAGCTATTGATGAGCTTGCCAATGCAGCTGAGCATACAGTATCGGAAGTCATCGGAAAGGCCGGTGCGAAGCGAGTCATCGCTTTCCTGGATGGACCGTTACGGAACAATGGGGCGGGCCAGGCGGTTTGAGGACATTGGGCCCGATTGACGATACAGATGGTGTGAGCCGTCTACCGTAAATGAGCTATCGAATAGGCCCTTTGTCCGGACCTCTGGACTCTGCGCGTCACGGGTCGTCGTCTTATCCACACCGTCGACATTTGCGGTCGGCGCCATTTAAAACTGTTCTTTTCACTTCTGTCATGCACAAGTCGTATCGTTGTCTGCTCTCGGGCGCTGTTAATGCTGCCGCCGCTCTCTTGCGGCCGACTTCTAGAGTGACGTTTCCGACTTCGTCAAGGTCTCGCAGTCTAGCGACCGCAGTCGCGACACCTCACACTGACCCTCTCACTATCGGTCAGCCAACTCCTCACACCCATCCGCATTTGCTCAAGACCGGGGAAGGTGAATAGATGCAGTTGGTTCTTATAATAGTTGAGGGTAGACCATTTTCCTCAACCTCGGTGATGCTGCCACAGTGACACCAGGAATAACGCTGGACGAATTCAAAGCCCGCCGCCAACGCCTGGTCTCGAAAATCGCAGAGAAGGGCACCGTTATCGTCGCGGGATATGGTTTGCGCTACGCTACCAATGGGATCTTGTAAGTTATAGTACTTCTTTCCGTGTCACCGTAGAATTTCCCTGACTATGGCAAACTTAGCCATCAGTTCCATCAGCATACGGATCTACTGTATCTCGCAGGAATCGATGAGCCGGACTGTGCGATGGTATTGGGTAACGCTCTGGTGTCATCTCGATTCTCTTTCCCGCTCCCCTACTGACTTTACCATTCCATTCAGAACGCAACAGTCAGTCCCCCAATGGCTACAAGATGATCCTGTTTGTGCGGCCTCGTGACAGAAGCCGGGAGATCTGGGATGGTCCGCGCGCGGGGTTCGAAGGAGCGATGCAGTTTTTCGGCGCTGATGAGGTGCGATCTTGCATGCATTGCTCGCTCCTGCCTTTTTTTAAACATGCTCAACTTCCATAGGCGCGGTCCATCAACACTCTAGCGGCGTATATCGAATCGTTGAGAACCTCTGCCCCTGGACCGATATACACAGATCTTCCACTCACTCCCGTCGCCTCTCACCCTCTCGACGAAACTCACATCCAGCACTCTAGTTCGGCTTCAGCACCTGATTCCAGCATTACCTCATCACTCCGAAAAGTGTTCCTAGGCAGCCCGAAGACGACCGTGCCCGTTCACGGCCTCGCGCCCATCACGTCCAACCTCCGTCTCCACAAGTCACCCGCCGAGATCGCGCTCATGCGCACCGCGGGTCGCATGACGGGACGAGCGTTCGTCGAAATGATGAGGGAGACAAAGCCGGGGGGTCTCGAACACGATATCTGGGCCGTCGGAGACTACCGCGTGCGAAGGGCGGGCGCCTCTCGCTTGGCTTATGTGCCCGTCGTGGCGAGCGGAAGCAACGCGTTGACGATACACTACGTGGTCAACAACCAGGTCATGCGCGACGGAACCATGGTGTTGGTGGATGCTGGAGCGGTAAGGTTTCTTCGCGCGAAACTGATAGCAATAGAACTCAGACTGAACAAAGTGTTTCCATCAATCAGGAATACGCCGGCTACGCAGCGGATGTGACGCGGACGTGGCCGGTGAACGGCAGATTCACGAAAGAACAGGCTGCTCTGTATCAAGTCGTTTTGGACGTGCAACGCCAGTGCATTGCCAAGTGCACAGGCGATGCGCAAGTGTCCCTTGACGACCTGCAGCGAGAAGCTTTCGATGGGATGCGCGCAGGTTGCAGCAAAGTTTTTGGACGAGCCGTTTCCAAGAAGGTATATCAGCTTGAGTGCTTGCGCAAAGCTCAGGCGAAAGCTGACTTTCGAAATCCTCGAACCTAGGAAATGAACGTCCTCTACCCTCACCACGTGGGACACTGGCTGGGTCTGGACGTGCATGACACGCATGCCGTACGTCGCACGACCCGCCTACAATCCGGCATGGTGGTGACTCTCGAACCAGGACTGTACGTGCCCGACACCCCGGACTATCCCGAGGGTTTCCGAGGTGTCGGGATCCGCATAGAGGATGACATCGCCATCGGCTCGCAGGAGACGGGATGGGCTCCGGTGGTACTGAGCGTCGAGGCACCAAAGGAAGTGGTCGACGTTGAAGCTGTCATGGCTGGTGTAGTTTAGAAAGCGCCCTTTGTAGAAGGCGCCATTTATTTGTCCGTACGTACTGTTTTTGCTTCGTTGCCACTTCAAGGTGACCTCTCTCAAAGCGGATGCCCTCGACTCTTTCACCCTTGCTGCTCTTGATTTTCTGGAGGACGGGACCCCCTCCTCCGCTTGTCCAAATCATTGCAAGAGAATGGCGAAGACGCCAAAATACTGAGGCGTGTTAAGCGTTGGGTCGCGGTGATGTCGAAGCGGCGGTAATCCAAGAGAGAGGCAGCCCCGCGTCGGTGCCTCTCTCGAAGCATCATATTCGGGCACCTTTCTTCCCTTTGACCGAACGTTTCCTCAAATCTCAAACCACCTGCAAGATCCTTCTTAACAGCATACTTTGGAGTCCGCTGCCGTCTCTGTTCTCTCATCTCAATCCTCCCCTTCATCCTCCTTCACCACCCCATCAGCCATGGCCACTCGCAAGAAGGTTCTTCTCAAGGGTGCGGTATCACACACTGTCTGGGCTCCTCAAGCTCAAACTTAAAACTCGATTGTTGACGCTATTTCCTCCCGTTTACTTGTCTCGGCCGGTCTCTTCCCTTATCTCTGTCAGTCATCATCCTTGGTGACAGCGGGTGAGTTCTTGTCTTGCATTCTTTGCTCGGTCTTGCGGAGCGGCGTGTCTAACCTGTTTTCGCGGTGCCTCATTCCAGTGTCGGAAAGACGTCCCTCATGAACCAGTATGTCAACAAAAAGTTCAGCACGCAGTACAAAGCTACCATCGGAGCAGACTTCTTGACAAAGGAGGTCATGGTCGACGACCGTCTCGTGACAATGCAGGTGGGACACAGCCGCCCTTGAGAGAACGGGGCCTTTCCACGCCACCACGGGATCTTGGAAGCTGACGGAGAGAGCGGTTTGGGGGATTCCCTTTCGTAGATCTGGGATACGGCAGGTCAGGAACGGTTCCAGTCGCTCGGCGTGGCGTTCTATCGAGGAGCCGACTGCTGCGTGCTGGTGTACGACGTCAACAACAGCAAGTCGTTCGAGACCCTTGACAGCTGGAGGGACGAGTTCCTTCTCCAGGCCAGCCCGCGCGACCCAGACAACTTCCCCTTTGTCGTCCTCGGAAACAAGGTCGACATCGAAGACTCGAAGAGACAGGTTCGTTCGCGTTTCGGCGGATCGTGGGAGAAGGTTCACGTCCGGAGAGGAGAAGAGCTAATCAGAGAGACTCGATTTTCTTGCAAAACAGGTTTCTCAAAAGCGCGCCATGACATGGTGCCAGCAGAAGGGCAACATTCCGGTAAGCGACTTGCTTCCCTGGCGTATGGGAGAGAAGCGACCTTTGAGCCTTCTTACCAAACTTCCCATGACAGTACTTTGAGACCAGTGCGAAAGAGGCTATCGACGTGGAAAAGTCCTTCCAGACCATTGCCAGGAATGCCTTGCAGCAAGAATCCGATGTCGAACTGTATGTTTGGAAGAAACGGCAGAGTCAGGGCGAGTCAATGGCCAACTAACGTTTTCAATTTATGGTGCACAGTTACAGCGACTTCCCGGACCCAATCAAGATCGATGGCGAGTCTGGACGGCAAGGCGGCGACCCCGGATGTGCTTGCTGAAGACAACGTCAAATTCGAATATCCCACTTTCCAGCCGTTGGGCTAGTACACGCCATATTTGTGTGTGATCATTGATGAAAACCCCGCCGTTGAGGGGAGTGCGCACTCGTTATTATGCTCCCTCTCTGCCGCGGTCTCGTTCGTTCGTCTGCAGAACACATCTCTGCACCATTCGACCACTCCTCCTCTACTCCCATCTCCTGTCGCCCCCTTTGTCCCCTCCTTTTTTTTGTGTCCTACAACAAGTTTCTTCAATTGCAAGCCAATCGCGTTGGAACCCAGATGATAGTTGGATACGAGCTCCCGAGCTTGAATATTTATGTGCATCGCATGAACGAACAAGTGCCGATACGCCCTTGGATGTGATATCACCTTCTCCCTTTACCCTTCTTCCGTCCAGGCGTGACGGGAGGCTCGGGGGCAGCCGCCACCCCTACAACGCTTGCGCCCGCCACCTCCCCGACTCCGCCAGCCTCCTCGATCTTGCCCCTCATGTCGAGGAAGGTCATGAGATCCCTGACCTGCTCTCTGAGCTCCGACACCTCGTCGTCCCTCTCCTTCCGTTCTTTGATCTGATCGGCGATGGTCCGCTGATAGGAAGCCTGGTTGGCCAGCAGACTCGCGGTGACGGCCTTCTCCTCCCTCAACAGTGCGTCCGTCCTCTCGGCTCGATCCGCCAGTTTCTGGACGCGAGCATTGAGGATCCGAAGGTCCCGATCCGAGGCTGCGAGACGTTGGGTCAGGTCCTGGACCTCGGATCGGGCAGCCTCGAGGTCCCGCGTGGTCGATTCGACCTGGTCGGCGAGAGCGGACGAGGCGTCGACGGCGGAGAGTTCCTGCTGGGTCAGTCGACTCTCGTACCAGAGTCGTTGGGACTCGAGTTGGGAGGTGAGGAGGTAGGTGTACTCCAGTCCGAGGGACTCGAGCTTCTCGGTCCCTCCCAAGCCGTGGTGGTCGACGACGCCGTCTCGATACGTGCCATGGTTGCCGGGTCCGCTGCTGTCGTGGTATTGTCCTCCTCCTCCTCCTCCTCCCGTTCCTCCCGTTCCTCCGCTTCCACCGTTTCGAAAGTAGTGGGTGGCCATGCCTCCCGGTCCTCCCGCTCCGCCGTCGCCGAGCTCACCGGAATGGGCTCTCGACGGAGCAGGTAGTTCGACCAGTTTGCCGTCCGTTCTGTTCTGGATCAACCGATGGACGTATCCGTCTCCCGCATAGTCCCACACCCTTTGGGTCTCCAGTTCCATGGCGTAGAGGTGACTAGTATCGGCAAAGTGACTCTGAGCGTGCCCCTCCTGGTACCTCCCGCAACCGATGTTGCCGCATATGAGACAGATCCAGAGGTTCTCCACTGCCCCGCACTCCATGCACTCGTTGCGGGCGTCGTCGTCGTCGTCCATGTCCGCGGCCGACGATCCGAACTTCGAGGAGTATCGACACACGGGACAGGACGAGTCGCCCCATTTGGACAGACAATGGCAGTGGAAGGTGTGGTGGCAGACGATCGTGAGGAGCCCGCTGACCGAGGCATCCATCCTGTCCAGACAGACGGGACATGTGGGAAGCTCGAGGAGTTGATTGGGCGGTGGCGGTGGTGACTGCGCGGTTCGATCTTCGGGGAGGTGAAGCCCTGGTGGTGGATCGACGTGCACCGGTGCTGCTGCGTCGGCCGGCTGTGGGGTAGTTGGATCTGTTGGTGAGATGGTAAGGCCATCTCCAGCGGAGGTTGCTGCCCTTGACGGCAGGAACAGGGAGGAAGGGTCGTCGGGAAGAGGTGGAAAGGCGTACGGCGGGATTGCATGGGACTTGAACTCGATCGACTTCAGATAGACAACGTGACATACCTCTGGCTCCATGGAACTGTACTGTCGACCGTTGTACTGCCGATGGAAGTCGTCGGCAGCCTCGGCGCTTCGAAACTTGACCAGGACCATATACCGGTTGGGCAAGGAGTCCCTGACGATGCGTAGGTGAGCCATGTCCTCGCGCATGGGGCCCACGAACGCCAAAAAGTCCTGGGCGGTCATGTAGGTAGGAACGGCCAACACACACAGGATGGTGCCGGACCCTTTGGCGTCGGCCATCTCCTCGTCTGACGGACCACTCTCCGAACCCTGTGTCGCGATCTGAATGTCGGACCGCGCCAGCACGTCCCCGACCTCCTCCCTGTCGCGATAGAGATGAAGGATTCCCGCGTTGAGCTCCGTCTTGCCGCAACGGAAGGGTATGAAGGCTCCGCTGGTCGGCGTGGTATGCGCCTTTTGCTTCTTCCTGGCCGAGCGCGTCCGTGACCGCCGAGACTCGGACGCTCGTGCTGTCGTCGCATCTGCATCCTCCGATCCCGGACGTGTAGGTTGATCATCACTGAGCGCGGCCGAGTCCGCTCCGTTCTCCTTCCCTTCGTTTTCGTCTGTCATGTCGAACCACTCGATCTCCAGGGGTCCCACTCTCCAGTCCGTTGGACGGCGGTGAGGCTTCTGCAACTCCTTGGAAGGTCCAGCAGGAGATGACCCGTTGCCTGCTGACGAGCGGACTGACCCGTCTGAGCCCGGGTGGCCAGGATCGCTTGACGCCTTCTTCTTCTTCTTCTGCTTCTTCTTTTTGGAACCGGTCTTTTCGGGGGAACGGCTCTCCTCGGTGATGACAGCCCCTACCCGGTACGTTGGCAGAAGCTGAGTGCTGAAGATGTCTTTGGGAAACGGTGCAGAGTGGGTAGCCTGGACTGTATTGCTTGGGGAAGAACCGCGAGTGGTAGTGGTATCCGGAACGAGGACTTCGAGGCAGAGGTGGTACTGATGCATGTGTGAAGAAGAACAGATCACTTTGTAGCGAGCAGAGTTGATGATTCCTTCTCCTCGTTTCTTGATCGATCGACCAGCAAGATGAAGGAGGCACTCATGTACACACTCACACGCACACGCACACGCACTTGGACACGGACCCCGAGGACAAGAGCGGCGGTGTAATGGGGCCCCTCCCCCTGCTCTTAGGGACGAAAACGTGGGGGAAGGATTCAGAAGGAAAAGAGGGGTGACTCAACGTGACTCATTATTGGACAGACACCACGTTCCCCACTCGGTTCTCTCTCGATGCTGCGCGCCGGCCGAATGGGCAGATAAACAAGGTTCCCTGGTTCCTCAGCACAAGCGGCGTGGTAAACCTGGTTACCGGTAATGCGCGCGTTTCAGGACCGCAAGGTCCTGGGATCGACTTTTGTCAGGGGTGCCGAGGGCGTAAATCTGAAAATAACAGGTTATGGTCCATCGCAAGGCTTGGGCATATCGGGGAGTGAAAGGTCATCTGACCCCTTTATGTTTTGCTTCTTCTCAGACCAACCAACTTTGCCTTTGTCCATCCTTTTTTTGCTTGCTGCTTCTCGTCATCGGCATTCGCTTGCCTGCACGGAGCAGCTGCAAGGATGGTGTTGATCTTGATGATGTGATCCTTAGGGAAACTCTATCGACCTACATCGCACAACCCGACGTCCCTCCGGTCGATGGTCGATGAAGGGTACTTCCGTTTGACCGTGAAGACCGTACTTCCGTTTGACACCATGTGGAGAGTTACGTCCCTTCAGTTCGTCAAAGGCACGCGAGACCGAGGACATAATCGGGGGGAAAATGTAAACCCATTCGGCGAGTTCGAGACATGAATACCTGATCTCACTAGTACGGCATGCCTACTGTGATGGAGGGTTTTCCAGCTGTAGTTTAAACCTCTGGGAGAACCCAAAGCGCACGATGGCAGCTACCCCAAGGCATCCGTTTCGCGGGCCTAAACCGTAATGGACAGCACGGGTTTCTTAACCTGAGAGTTACTTCGGTTTGCATTGCTTTTGAAGATGAGACTAATGGTATGCAGCTATGACAATGGTCGGATTAGGTATTCACGAAGAATGACATGTACGCCAGATGCACAAGTACGATGTCTTCTTCAAATGACAGAGAAAAGGACGGTGTTGACATCGAACTGGTGGCCTGTCGATATGGGGAAGCCGAGTCAGCAGAGCGGATCCCTTTCGACGGATCAACAAAAGTGGACACTTACCCGTCGAGAGCTGGGGAATCTGCTTGTACTTGCCCTGCAGGGACTGCCTGGTCTCACGAAGCACCTGGGTGTAGGTCATCTTGTGGTTGTTCTCTTGCAGAGTTTTGAGCAGGGCCCACGACATGGCACCCGTGGCTTCTCCGCCGATGCTGGCGTCCGCCGACGTCTGCGAGTCCTGGCATCCCGAGAGCTGGACGACGTGGGCCGCAGAGGAATACTTGTCGCGGTTGGCAGCGTCCTGCTGGGGGTTGTCGCCTCCCGAGCCTCCCGACGTCAGCATGGAGAACAGATCCTTGGCTTCGCGGAATGCGGTCGCATTGTCCTTCTGGAAGAGAGCCATGCCGATCTTGACACCGGCCTTGATCGCCTCACTTCTGTTGTCACGAACAATGACATCAAGTGAGCCGTCGACCGTGTAAGTAAACGGGAGGTTGAGGACGCTTCCTGAATATATGATTGGCCAATATCAGTCGGGAAGGACCTTGGTACGTTAGATGAGGGGAATCACTGACCAGAGTGACAGCAGTCGAAAATGGTCGTCAAACGCGATCCCTGAGGCAAAGGCTTGATGAGAGCGTTGAAGAGTTCCTTTTCGAAAAAAACGTCAAGTAAGTGACTGTAGACAGTGAGGAATTTTGTGTGCTCTTACTTCGTCGGTGATCTGACCAGCTGTCTGGTAGTCAAGGGGAACGATGGTCTCCGAAAGTCCATCCTTTTCCAACCCTGATACATCCTTCTGCTGTGACCCATGTCCGCTGTAGTGCATAAAGAAGGCATCGTTGGGGGCGGCTCCTTCAACAAGCCATCTTCATTGGGGAAAACATTAGAGGAAGCGGCATTAATAGCGGAAGGCCTGCTAATGCGCTTACTTGAATGCGTTGAGCAGATTCTGACGCGTGGGTTTGCGGGTCGGGTCCGGGTTGTCATCGGTCAGGATAAGGTTCTCATGGAAGGGGTAGTTGCTGGTCAGCCACTGGTGGACATTACGGACGTCGTTGATGCAGCCCTTAAGCTCGCTTTGCTGGCCAACATAGTTGATGCCGATGAACAAGGCGCGACGTTTGCCGCCCGATGTCTGGGTTCCTTTACATACGATCTGTCAGAAGTGAAGCCCGGTATGCTTATATTTGTGAGACATACCCCACTGCTGTGCGGCAGGCGTGCCCTCTGGAACATCCAAGGGCTGCTGCTGAACCGTCTGGTTGGATTGCGCGGAAGCGTGGTGATATCCGATGGTTGGGGCTCCTTGGATGCCTTCTTCCTGGCCCTGAACGGGTGGTGGGGGCTGACCACCGTTGCTGCGTCCATGCTGCGGCTGCTGGTTGTACTGTCCCTGCTGCTGCTGCTGCTGGTACCCATCTTCATTGTTGCCGCCTTCCTGATGATGATGCTTGTGATGATGGCCCTCAGGCTGCTGGCCACCGTATTGTCCCTCCGGACGGTTGTAAGCGGGCTGTCCGCCGTAGCCTCCCTGTTGCTGTTGGCCGCCGTACTCGCCTTCAGGGCGGTTGTATGCGGGCTGTCCGCTGTAGCCTCCCTGTTGCTGTTGGCCGCCGTACTCGACTTCAGGGCGGTTGTACGCGGGCTGTCCGCCGTAGCCTCCCTGCTGCTGCTGATGCTGCTGTTGACCACCGTAGTTTCCTTGCTGCTGCTGACTGCCGTACTCTCCCTCAGGGCGGTTATACGCGGGCTGTCCTCCGTAGCCGCCTTGCTGCTGCTGTTGACCGTACTGTCCCTGCGAAGAGCTTTGCTGCTGCTGTTGACCTTCCTGGTTGCTGCCACCTTGACCGGGAATCTTTACTCCAAACTGTTGCTCGACAAGTCTACGAGTGATGGGAACGGGGAGGCGACGTCAGCACTGAGTACGGTGGGAAACAGAGGATTGAAGGGCCTCTCACCCCGAGATCTTGTCCATGGGGAGCTTATCGAGATTCTCAGCGAGCTTTGAAAAGAAGGACATGGCTGAAGTGGATGAAGCTGATGCAGAATGTAGCTATGTATGCGTATGTATGAAGGGTTTGAAGGGTTTGAGAAGTGCGGTGATTGGATGAGTGTCAGCGGCGAGGCCAAGGCCATGACGATGTGAGGGCAACGACGGGGGGGTCGGGTTGGCTGTGCACATCCATGACGGAATGAAAGATTACATCAGCAGATTACACCTCTCCCCGTCGACAGCCATCCCGGCGGGTACATAGTCACGGCTTCATTGCACCCATTGCTACTACCCACTACCTCCGTCGACTACATCTCCTCATTACCCATCCCTTCAGCTAATACCATTCGAAAATGAAGCCACCAACTCCCTCTGGTCAGAGAGCGACCGGCGCTCGACCGTCATCCCGCTCGAGAACATCCACACCAGCACAACCGCCACAACCAACAGCACCGTCATCAGCCATCCCATCAGCAACCCCACCTACACCACCACCCGTCATGCCTCACGTCGTACACTCCTTCACTGCCTCCGTGCCCCCAGGAGCCAGGAAGACGTCGTCCGCCACCCTAAAGTCGAACGTACAACCGCAACGGTCCGGTACTCCAGGCGCTTCCGGCATGGTGATGGAACCTGGGAGGGGCGTGGAGGGCGCGGACGAGACGTTCGTCACGCAGCGAGCTGGAAAGATGTGAGTCTTAGATGGCCATTCCCGCAGGCCTGCATGGAAGATAGTCCATTGACGCATGATACGGGACGCTCGATGATCTGCAGAATACAGAATCCACAGCTGCCGACATTGCAAAACGAGCGGGTTCCATCCATGTTCGAATCGAGACGCACGTTGCAGTCGACCCTACTCCTGCAAAAAAAGAAGGAGATGCAGGCCGTGCAGAGCGAGCTGGAGAAGCGAAGGCTCGAGTTTGCAAAGAGGATGGCTGATTGCAAGGAGAGGCAGGAGGATTTGAGGGCAAAGGTATGGCTTTCCTTCCTTGAGAAGCGTGCAAATACGGAGAGCTGGCTGAAACCCTTGCGAACTTCTTCAGCAAAAGCAAATTCGAGACCGAGTCACAAAGTAAGTGTGGGTTTACCGTCTTCACCGACGTAGAGTCATGTCCCTTACCTTTTGCCGCTTCCATGTCAGATTCGAAAAGTTTTTGAAGGAGAACGATGCAAAACGACAGCGGGCCAACCTGAAAGCTCAAACTGAGAAGAAGCTGCGAGAGCAGAAGGTTTTGAAACGGCATCTTTGTCCTGGGATCCATCAGCGAAGAGCTGTGCTGAATATTCCCGTGTTCTCAGGAACAAGAATTGGCAGCTCTGCAGCGCCAGCTCCACCAGGAGAAACTCAAGTTCGCGAACATTCAGCATCTCATCAGTGAGTGTCTCTCTTTCTCCCCGATTGATTGTGCATGACTGATGCTCTATCTTTCCTTCTCTACCAGAAAAATACCAAATCTATGAATCATATCTACAATCCGTCGTGGACATTCTGCCACCGGACTATCTGGACGTGAACGAACCACATATCAACGACATCCTGATGCGACATAAGACTCTCGTCGAAACCAACGAGGACCTCATGGGTGCAGTACAGAGCTCCCAGGATGAGATTGAGAGCGAGCAGGGAAGACTTGGAGAGCTCGTAAAGGTAAAAAGACGCCACTTGCGATCTACAAGTACATCAACTCACAAAACATGTGCGTCCGTCACCAGGAAAAGAACGACCTCATCCTCGTCCACAACAGCACACTGGGAACGCAGCAGAAACGTCTGGACCGTCTCAAACAGGAGTGCGCATACCTGGAGCAACGTCTCGAGGAGCGAGACAACACGGGGAAGGAACGGATGAGGATGCTGTCCGAATCCAAGCTCGCCATCAACAACATCTTTGACAGGATATCGCTCCGACCGCAATCGTTGGAGGATCCGGAGGCGGACGAGGCGGCAGCGGCAGCGGCCGCAGCAGCGGCCGTGCCCGTCACGCAGCAGCATTCGGTGGTGGCGCAGGAACGGTCGGATCTCGCCAGCGCCGTCATCAAGCTTTTGATACCGGCTCCGCCCGCTTATCTGCAGAAGGACTATGCGGATAACTCGGCAAAGGCGTTGGCGGAGAGGTTGCATGCGATACAGGATCGTGTTCTGGATTTGCAATGTGAGGAGCGGAAGCCGGCTATCTTCGTTGCTCGCATGTTGTTTTGCTGACCATCCCGTTCGAAAAAGACATAGCGCTCCGGGCAGAGCAGGCGATGCTCGGACAAGAGCATCATCCGACGAAAGGAAAGAAGGCGGCGGCGGTTGCTGGGGCGGGGGCTGGAGGGGTTGGTATTGGCGCTGGCGCTAGCGGGAATGGGATTTCTGGAGGGATGGGCGGAGGCGGACCAGCAGTAGCCGCGGAATTGAGCGCTGGAATCAAAGTTTGATTCCGCATAGTATCTATTTCTATACCGTTGCGGGGTGAAACGGACGACGTGCCGATCAAAAAACAAAGGGTACGATGCGCTTCCATCCGTGCGGCAAGCTACGCCCGAACCGTTTGCGATACCAGCGCATCTGCATGTCTCCCGCTATCCCAAGATCCACGACCACCCAGATCAGCATGCAGCAGCCCGTCACCCCGCTCCCGAGTCCCAGGAATGAGAGATAGATGACCATCTCCCAGAAATAGTGGGGACACGCCACGAAGCGGAACCATCCTTCGACCGGGAGACCGTACGATCCTACGCTACGCAGACGAGCGAGCGTCGCATGAGCCCTGTTCTGCTGGTACGACGCGCAAAACAGCAGGAGCCCTGAAAACAGCATTCTGGTTACGGTGCTCTCTCTCCACCCCATGGATGGGCGGTCCCAGGAGTCGATGGAGACGGCCACAGGGGTAAAGAGGTAGTAGGCCATTCCCACAATGTAGTGAGTGATGTGCATCCTGGCATCCGTCCTCGGACCTCCGTACGACTCCCAGAGTCTCCTCCCCAGGTGCACGGTCAACAATGTCTGCAGGAGTAAGACCTGCGCATTCTGTTTTCGAAGGCAGAACAGGAGAAACAATGACCATGGAAAGCCAAAGGCATAAAAGTGGAGAAAGTAGCTCTTTGGAACGGTGAGGAACGAAGTGCCGGAGCTGAGTGCCTTGCCGTACGGAAGAAGGTGCTTGCGGAGAGGACCGAGGAGGAGTGTGAGCAGGAGGGAAGCGACTGCCGCCAGGTAGAAGAGCCGAACGATCGGCGTCAGGAGCGGAGAGAGAACGAGGTACTGCTCTGATGGTTGAGAGGACGAGGACATGGTTGGTCGTTGCAATCGCGAGAGGATCGTTCAGCACGAGGCAGACTACCGGTAGCGGTTGGCAGGAGCAAAGGGTACATGATTAGGCAATCCTTGCCCTCACAGACTGACTGCAAAGTCCGCTGCTGTCTGGCTCCGCTGTGAGCGGCGCGCGCCTTCCCGTATGTGTGCCCAACGTCATCTTGGCTCAAACCTTGACCTTCCTGCCCCATCCATCTTCATCAACGACTTGCTTCGTCTAACAGCAATCTTCCTCAACTGACTTCTTTCCTCTCCCGTCCTCATCTACCACTACTGCCCTCACATCGAGTGCCCACGTTCCCCCCCCCGCTCTTCCAAACATGGAAGACCTCCGGGAGATTTACGAGGCGTTCTGCGCGTTTGGGTCCAACCGTAACCTGAGCACCTCGAACGATGTGGCCGGTCCTACCATGGATGGTAAGACCGAAGTATGCAATCTTCACCTCGTCCGGCGTTCTTTTGCTGAAAGTGGCAACTTGACAGGGTCCAAGTTTGCGAAATTCGCTCGTGACAACAAGCTTATCGATAACAAAAAGGTCACGACTACTGACGTCGACATCATTTTCAACAAGGTGACATACTTATCTGGCATCGAAAGCCTAGTTCGTGTTGAGCATGCAGTTTCTCATCCCCTTTGATTGCTAAAAAGGTCAAGCCAAAGGGCGCGCGCAAACTTGACTGGAACACCTTCCTGGAGGGCTTGACTCTGATCGCTGAGAAGAAGAACCCTGGAAAGCAAGGCAAGGATGCTTTGGACTCCCTTGTCGGCTTGATCATCAAGAAGGGCGGCGGTCCCATCGCTAC
Source organism: Thoreauomyces humboldtii (assembly GCA_027596035.1). Lineage (NCBI taxonomy): Eukaryota > Fungi > Chytridiomycota > Chytridiomycetes > Spizellomycetales > Powellomycetaceae > Thoreauomyces > Thoreauomyces humboldtii. The sequence goes on from JADGJA010000229.1 coordinate 19,054, forward strand.
CGGAACTGTAAGCTTTTGGGATCGTAATTGTGTCGTGTAAAGGAGTTGAAGACCTAACACCAGGCTCTTCCAGGCCCCCAAGAATGATGCCATCACCGACCGTCTGACCGATACCTCCAAGTACACCGGAACCCACAAGCTCCGGTTCGATGAAGGTTGGTGTCGAACCGTACAGTAGCTTCTGGGTCGATGGTGCACGGCTGACGCATTTCTCTCTGCTCCTATTCAGCCGGCCAGGGCAGAGGAGCTGCCGGTCGCGGTACGTATCTACTCTCCTTTACATGTCAGTTCGTTGGTAACTCGCCGCTAAAACGTGCGCGCCTGTCAATCCAGATCGACCGTCAGGCACATCTGACCTCTCCCAGATCACGAACCGCGAGGAAACCTCCCTCCGCGGTCTTCCCGTGTCGATCGATCCCAACGAAAGATCCTCCAACTCGCCCGGAAAGAGGGCGCACGCGAACGTCGTTACGGCCAGCTCGGAACAGCTGGGTGCGTCAAGTATAATTCTTGACTTCCTTTTCGGTTGTCCCCCGTTTTTCCGGGCATCTCTTTGCTAAACCTTCCTTTGGTGCGTTTGTTCTTTTTCACAGACCAGGCTGCGAATAAGCCGAAAGCTACCAAGCTTGGGTCTTCCACGAAACTTGGATCCTCTTCTAGCTTGGCCCAGAGCAAGACCGGTAGCAAGAGCGACATCAGCAAGTCTTACGGAGCTGTATGTATCGGTGTTGACACACTTCTGACGGAGTCTCGATAGCTAACCCAATCGTCCTCCAGAACACCGGAAAAGCTGGTGGGTCGGTGTTTGACCGCTTGACCGACACTTCTGGTGTAAGTCAACAAACCCTTTCTGCTTGACCGAAGGCTTGGTTGTGATTCTTATCCTCCATTCGCAAATTTCTCTCAGTACACCGGAGCGCACAAGCAGCGGTTCAACGCCGACGGCAGCGGTCGCGGGATCGCCGGTCGGGATTCCCCTGCTAAAGGTGCCACCGCTACCAACACCAAGTACCGCGGTGGAGACGTGAAGGACCTCTCTCAGATCCTCCGCAGTTAGGATGCTGTACCAGACCTCATCTTTCTTGATCTCAGCCTTCTGTCCATTCTGAAAAATCTGTACGACTTGTTGAATCGGTATCGAGGAGCCTTCGAGGGCAGGGAGTTTGAAAGCGCCAGGAAGGGACAGGTCGTGCTCTCGGAGAAGACAGCCAGACGCGAGATGAATCGGCTGCAGTATATATTACAGTGCAGGTATGGGTATGCCTAGCAGCGGACTCTGTCCAGCGCGGAGATTGGGCAGGATCTCAAGATCATCCAAGTGTTCTATTGGTATCAAGACTACGAGGTTGATCCGAGCCGGCAGAAGCGGCCGTTTTGGACGCTGCAAGTCGTAAGCGAGGTATTCTCCAGCTGGGACGAGATCCCGAGGGCTGATATGAAACAGCCGACGGTTGCTTGAGTGCTGGGTATAGTTGAAGAGCTTTGTTAATGATGAACTAAATCCCATGCGGGACGAATGTGGTCTTACCAAGAATGCTACCATTTCCGGGTCGGCGATGTTCACGAGGTATCCTACGGAGTCGGAACCTGCATCAGCAGGTTGTAAGGCAGTCGCTCTTATTATTTTGGGCGCTTGAATGACAGGGGGCGAGAATGCCTAGCATCAAATGCGTGAGCAAGTTGAACCCCGTGGGAGCTCTGCAGACTTTGAACCAACCTCCAAGATGTCCAAGACTTGAGGAAGCGAGAAAGGCTCAGTTGCTAGAGTCGCAGCCAGCTGCGTTACAGACGAAGTTGGTGACGGGGTTGCATCTTGCCCTCTGTGACTGTACAGATGGCCATTAGATGCGGCTCCGGAGTTGGTTGTATAACTGACGGTTACCTATCAGCAACCAGATAGCGTTGCAGGAGAGCATCGATGGTCTTCTCGGTACTATAACACGACCTATGTAAGTCATCGCATCCCATGAACCTACATCCAAGAAGACTCACACATTGCCGACAGCTAAAATCCACGCAATATGTGCAAACAGTCGATAAGTTGCGAGGGCATACTTCATCGAACGCGATAGACCAACGTATAGCGTCGACATGATATAGCTGCGCTCAAGAAGCGCCGCAGCATCACGCGCGATAGTACCCTTGGCGTTTGGTGTCCGAAGTTGCTGTCGGATCTGCAAATGCTCGTCAATTTCTTGTGTGAGGAAGATTGGCCAGGAGAACGTACGGCCATGAATAGATGTGCGCATCGAAGAGAATCCGCCGTGAAGCGCTTGCAAGCGTTGTCGCCGGTACTCAATTTGTCCATCTGTCGCATATTCCTATCATTGGGACTGGTCAGGCCCGTATGCGCTACATGAAAGCCCGCAAGGTTGCATTGGTCTCGTACTTCTCAAGAGCCACTCGAGCTCCACTGGATGTAGATGGCGGATGATCCATATTGTCAGACTCAGGTGTAAGTGATGAAGTCGATATTGTCGGCAGATGGGTATCGACATTTGATGGAATAGTTTCGGTAGTCGGAGTGGCCTTCGAAGAAAGAACAAATTAAGCATTTCGCGCGGCATGACATCCAATATGACGGATCTACCGTAGCTTTGAATACCAGATCTGGGTATTTGGCTTTTATGTACAAAGCGTGTTGTTTGATGAACCCGGGAAAAACGAGAGACTTGACAGCGTCGGCGCTAAGCAGACATATAAGACGGTTTGTGTCTAAGGGTAAAGTGAGCTCGGAGAGACGGTGGTCGGATTCTTTTGAATTTTCATGCACAACTTACAATTCACGTTGGCAACGTCTTGCTCCCTCGGAAGGTATTTGGGATCAAGATTCAGCATCGACGGCAAAAGTTTCTCTACCCAAGAGATATTCATGTTAAAAGGCATAAGACAGGGATTATCAATCCTTGGGTCGTACCAATGAATGGAGCGTTCGTTCGACCCAAGTTCTGCAGACACCGGTGGACAGAAGGAATGTCTTCCGGATATCGATGTACACCCTGACAAAGCAGGTCGATAATCTGGTTCGCAACCGCTGGACTGTGTGCCTTCGCGACTCTGGATCCAGAGCGAATCAGTTTGTAGTATCGATGATGGCGCTCTCCACTTGAAATTCCGTACGTACCCAAAAAACCGATGAGCAGCGCGACGAACGTCTGCGCTAGAATCTTGCAAGACCATGGACATGGCCCTGATTTGATCGGCACCGAGTGTGATTGTCTGTGCTAGCGCAAGCTGGTGAAAACTCACGATAGCATTCAATCGAACGCTTTCAGCCTCATCGTTGAACATGTCTGTGCGACGCCAGCAGATATCAGCATGAGTTGGGGTTCTCGTCCCGATGAAAGAATCGCATTGTTCTAACCAACAAAAAATTGCAAGCCGGCAGCCGTGAGCTTAAAATTTTGGACGCTGAGACTCGTAAGAGAATCTGTCAAAAGCGTCAGAAGGCAAACGGAAGGGCCCTGTTACACGCACTGTTCTTACCAACGGTCGCATTTCGCACAGCTTCATATTCGTCCTCCATGCCGTGCACGAAGGCACCGCACGCCGCAGGATCTATTGGCGTGGTAGGGGCTGTCCGACCTTTGTCCTGAGAGTTTGCCACATGAAAAAAGTTGTCAGAAAATGCTGGTCAACGACGACAAGGAGGCATCGATCGCGTAGGTCTTTCTTCCTTACCTGCTTGTTGGACCCCATCTGTTCCTTGCGCAGGGATTGTAACAACAGACGGAGAGAGACCCCGCTGAATGTTCCAAGATACACAAACGCCTGATTACATAAAACATAGTGAGACAACACGTTCCCATTCCAAACTTGAGTTCATCCGGACCTTTGCTCGAACAGTGGACGAAGGATCGACGAGCCTCCCACAGAAAGCCATGAATATCGCATCCAGAGTAGGACTTACAGTTCCCGTAGAAGTTTTCGATCTCGTAGAATGAAGTTTCGCCATATGCCTGGAGAAGGAAGATCATCAGAGACAGGAAGGTGCAAGAGAGAAAGCACTTCCTCGCTGACCATAAAAGATGAAGCGCAAGAAAGCGCACGTCCTCGCTATCATCGTCCAATAGCGCAATGACCGTTTCCAGCAGCTGGGCGTCGTCATACGAGCGAGGCTCTAACCTACCAAGGAGAGTTTTCAAGACGGCCTATCGATTCCAAGAATCGTTACTCGGCGTTGAGTCGATTGCCCAGAGGAAGGAAAAGCCAACAGCATACCACGCGGACAAGTGGCGTTCCATTCTTGACCATCCATTGAAGCGCATCGTTCATCGGTCTATCATCGTCCTTCTTCCTCCGACTGCTTCCGACCTGCGGAACGGCATGATGCGCCGAACATGCGGCCCACATGGTCAGGGCCGCGCAACGGCTACGTGAATCTGGCCACAAGAAAGCATCCTGGAAACTTCCGAACGAGGGATCGGGAAGCCGCGGAAGCGTTCGATGCTGCAGATCCAGCGGCATCAGGATACTTCCTCAGATGGGAACATGACTCGAAAGCCCCCACTCGCACCTCCAAGATCCCTGAAAGAAAGAGACCGACGCATTCCTGAAGGAATCATGGTTAGACCGTTGATCCGTTCTCTCCATGACTTCAAACAATCAAGCATCCTTAATCATGAAAGAAAATGAATGTCCCCGGCTAGAACTCACGGGTGGAAGGGTTCCGAGAAAAGTCAACAATCGCGGAGCAAGAGAAGATGACGATGTCGCCACGCAACTAGATATGGCACTCAGAAGGGATCCTGACGGCAGGAAGGGTGTCGTTGCCTTATCCATTTACGTTCTGCCAGAACTTTTATCAGGCAATTGCCCTGGGAATTCGGGACCACCGACCCCACAACTCTTTTGTTGCTTTTGTCGGCTCCTACTTCTCAAAGCCCACCTGGCGGCGGTGTTAAGCTTCTACCTTTTGAAAGAGAATGCCTCGATTCTATCTCTGTCACCATCTTTACTTCGCAGGTCTTTCCACAGGTCTGGGGCACTTTTGCCTCAGACGTTCGAAGTTTCGGACATCGAAGCCGGCGTCAGACAGCTGCTGCTGAGCAGCTGCGGCGGACCGAAGTCTAGAAATACATCAAAGTCGCTCCATAGAAGGTCAAACGAAGCAGCTACTGCTCGGCGCATCGATTGACTGTTCACGATGACATGTTACATAAATACGGTGAACCTCTCACAACGCAAAACTTTCCCTACGTCGGCCAACTTGCCCCCTTCTACCACCTTCTGGTAATAATAGGATGTCAAACTTCGTCGATACTACCCTGTACGGACTCCAGAAACATCGCTTCGAGCTTTCGCTTCTGTGCCTGAGCGAAAAGACAGATTGCTTAGAAGCGAACACATGGCCAGTTACCATTCCCTTCCGACCCGCGTAAGGGGAACCTGTACCCTTGTGACAGGAGGACCGATGGGGACCTCTTTTTTCGGCTTCCGGGTGCGACCAGATTGCCTCGATCTAATCGAGGTCGGTATGGGGCCAGGCGGTGCCTGTTCCAGGACTGTGGGGCGGATTGGATCGTCGATCACGATCACCTCTGGTTGCGAGGGTCGTGATGACGGGGTCGGCGTAGCAGAAGCGGGTAGTATGACCGGAGGAGGGAAGTCGTTCCAGCTAATGATAAGCAAAAAGGAGTGTAAGACTCTACGGTCTTTGCGGACAAAAGAGAGTTCAATATCTTACCTGTCGTCCTCCAAATCTAAATGATAAGACGGAGGCACGAGGTTCCTAACACATCGTAGCTTTTGACGGGATGCGGGAGCGGCTTTTGAAAAGAGATCGACCACCGCCATCAATCGATTGATATCATTAAGATCGCGACCGCGTGGGCCAAACTTTACCAGATACGGTAGCTAGTGTGGAGTCGAGCGCAACCGTCGAAGCTGCGGGCCGCCGCGGAGGGCTTCTGGACCCTGGATTGAGAACGTCGATCATTTCTAGCTTCGATCAACCGGTCAAGTTTGCGAACGTCAATAACGTAGATACCCACCGCAGACAGAGGCATGTGCTACGCAAGTCATGGTGCCTGGTGGACTCTTTTGAATGACGGGCTGTCCCGTCGGAGGAATGTTTTCCTTGATCTCGGTGCAAGCCTTCTTGACGAGATCGTGGACTTTGGCGTATTCGACTGCCATGTCCGATCGAACTCGCTCGGTAATTTCCCGGACCATGGCTTCGATGAGTGTGATGGATGTTTCGTTCATCGCTTTTGTGGATCCCCGATCTCTGGCCTCCGCGGCCAACAAAACTTGGATCTCTTTCTGACGTGTCAGGATCTGCTCGCTGGCCTTAGGAATGATGATGGAAGTCAGTGATGCAGATGTCTCGAGTAATATCTGCGGAGGACTTGACTCGGAGTCACCAGAGCGAGATTGCCAACTTGGACGGTGACTGCCTGGAGCTCGCCACGCACGGTCACATCGAGACGCTCCATGGCGCCTTCCAGTCGAGTGAATCCCTGTTCTTGTGCTGACGAAACTTTTTGAACTTCAGAGACGAGAAGACTCGCGCCTTCTCCAGCATCTTCATCTGGGTAGCATACCCGTTGCGTCTCGGTCCTGCACACTTCGGACGTCCTCCGAGGTCGCTTCCCTGACCGTGGCGACCTGGCGTATGGCGACCCTCATCTGCCTGAGCATCTCGCCCATGACGCCCTCGAGGTCTTTTTTGAGCATGAAGACGTCGCGGACACAGTATAGCCCTTCGCGGCCACCACCACCACCACCTCCTCCTCCTCCTCCGTCGCGGAGGGTTGAGGTCAGGGACGACGTCGGGCAGGGTCTGGGGACGTTGCGGACGGGAAGGTATCCATCCATGCCGGACCGCTTCGAGAATTGAGATGTCCCGGCGAGCTGCATGTACGCCGGAGGCTTTGCCAGCTGACTGAGATCGAACTGCTTTGGTTGGAAGGAGTCAGCGTCAGTCAGCAATTGCTCGAGCCGTTGCTCGTCTCGTTGTGGGGTAAGAGTGATACCTTCTCGGTTGTGGCGGTACTTGCACGTGGCTGGTAGGACACGCAAAAAATTCAGTGGGTCGCACATGGCAATCTGCAGAGGGCAAGATGCAATTTCCCACGTTTCCGCTACTGCTACCTGTCCCTAGGGAGAGCCTTGAGGTGGACGGGGTGGAGGTGAAGATTGGAGGCGATGCGCTGCTCCCACCCTGATGCGGCTGTGAAGCCGAGTGACGGGAGGACGAGAGCGAGGATGAGCTGGGCATGCTTGTCCCTGGTATCCGTTGCGTAGACATGGTTGCAGTTCCGTTCAGTTCACGAGTCAGGAAGAAAGCGGAAGGGTTGCAGAAACAGGACAAGAAACCACGGGAGAGGCGTCCGGTTGCGTCGGACCCCCAGCGAGGAGCTGATGAGTCACTGTCCAAAAAATAAATCGCGTTGGGGGCGATCTCTCTCTCATCCCTTTCCCCATCTCCCTTCCCTTCATCCATCGCCTTCACACCCCACTTTCCGATCTCCCATGCCCCGCCCTTTCCCCACATACGTACATCACCCAAGCAGCCATGTGAAAGGCGAAAGGACGCATCACAACAGATCCGGCCATTGACAAAACCCGCCTACGATACACTTCATACCTTTCTCTTCCTTTGACATTGTTCTTCTTGCTTTCTTTCTGTACTGCACTGTACCATGCAGATCATGCGTCGACCCTTCGCTTCCCTCGCTCCCACACGGAGCAGGCCTCAGACCGTGATCGAAAAGATTGTGCAAAAGTACGCCGTGGGACTCCAACCGCTGCAGACGGTCCACCAAGGCGACTATGTGAGCATCCAGCCAGAACACGTCATGACCCACGACAACACGGCAGTGGTCATGGGCAAGTGAGTGTCTCTTCGTTCAAGGGAGGACAAACTGGGTCAGAAGCTTGTGTCGCTCATTCGAGCTCTCAGATTCCGGAGCATAAACGCTGCAAAGTTCAAGAACCCAAGGCAAGCCGTGTTCACGCTGGATCATGACGTGCAGAACAGATCCGAGAAGGTACCACCGGCCCGAATCCCGAGTTCTTGAGGGTCATCCGCAAGCTGAACGTTCCTCTGCGCCACACAGAACCTCAGTAAGTACACCTCCATTGCCGCTTTCGCCAAGGAGCACGGCATCGACTTTTATCCAGCCGGACGCGGCATTGGTCACCAGATCCTCATCGAGGAAGGCTACGCGTTTCCCAACGTCATGACCGTGGCCTCGGACTCCCACTCCAACATGTACGGTGGGATCGGATGTCTGGGAACTCCCATCGTGCGGACGGACGCCGCGGCGATCTGGGCGGCCGGAAGGACGTGGTGGCAGGTTCCGCCCGTCGTCAAGGTGGAGCTCCTCAACACGTTGCCGGCAGGCGTCACGGGAAAGGACGTCATCATCAGTCTGTGCGGACTCTTCAACCAGGATCAGGTGCTGAACGCCGCCATCGAGTTCTCGGGGGAGGAAGGCCTGAAAGGTCTGAGCGTCGACGAACGACTCACGGTCGCCAACATGACCACCGAGTGGGGCGCTCTCGTCGGATTGTTCCCTGCCGACAAGGTCACGACGGACTGGCTCTCCGCGAGAGCGAAGAAGCTATCCCGATGGCAGCCCAGTGGGGACCATCCCCGACTCAACCATCAGCGCATCCAGGACCTGATCGACAACCCGATCCGAGCAGACCCGAAAGCACGCTACGCGAAGCATCTCACGCTCGACCTCGCCACCGTCTCACCCCACGTGTCTGGCCCGAACTCTGTGAAGGTCGCGAGTCCGCTTTCTGAACTGCAAGAGAAGCGCGTGGCGATCCACAAGGCTTACCTCGTTTCCTGCGTCAACTCGCGAGCTAGCGATCTCCGTGCTGCAGCAAAGGTCCTGCAGGGTCGGAAGGTCGCTCCCGGTGTCGAATTCTACGTGGCGGCAGCTTCGAGCGAGGTGCAACGAGAAGTCGAGGAGAGTGGCGATTGGGGGATCCTCGTCAACGCGGGCGCAAAAGTTCTGCCCGCGGGATGTGGTCCGTGCATAGGGTTGGGAGCGGGTTTGCTCAGGGACGGCGAAGTGGGGATATCGGCGACCAACAGGAATTATAAAGGACGCATGGGAAGCCCCAATTCGCAAGCCTACCTCGCAAGCCCTGGTAAGATTGCTTCGCTTCCCTTGACCACCAGCAATAGTACGCCGATTGATCGACGCATCTCCTTTCGACAGCCATCGTTGCAGCATCGGCCGTCAAGGGATTCATATGCGGACCCGACGCTCTTGACTCGTCGTCACAGCGCTCTTCGTCCACAGCTATCACGCCCAAGATCACCATTACAGATACATCCCTGGAATCAGATGCAAGCGTAACGGACCTACTCGAACCCATCCCGGGATTCCATTCGAAGTTATCCGGGGAGATCTTGTTCCTGGATGCCGACAACCTCAACACGGACGGCATCTACCCCGGAAAGTACACCTACCAGGACGACGTAACTCCCGAGCGCATGGCTCAAGTGGTCATGGAGAACTACGACCCGCAGTTCTCGGAGATTGCTCGTGAGGTGAGCGTAGGCATCCTTCTGTCCCTGAGGTAACGCCAAACTGACGGAAAGATCTCTTCTGTAGAACGACATTCTGGTAGCTGGAACCAACTTCGGGTCAGGCTCCTCACGTGAGCAGGCGGCGACGGCCCTCCTCCACCGTGGCTTCCGATGCGTCCTGGCGGGATCTTTTTCCGAAACTTTCAAACGGAACGCCATCAACAACGGACTCATCGTTCTGGAAGCTCCCTCCCTCGTCAAGTCACTGCGAGAGGCATTTCCGAAAAGCATTTCCGAAAAGCGAGTGCTGACAAGGAGAACGGGATGGGCG
>JADGJA010000023.1:0-72144 GCA_027596035.1 Thoreauomyces humboldtii
GTGCACGGGGGGTCTGCAACCGGCAAGGTGGGGGGCGCTGCAACGTGGAAGGCTGCTGGCGCAGCCAGTGAGCCTTCCTGCAACAGACGCCCTCTCTCGGTCATGAATTGTCTGCGTTGCAGTCTGCAACGGGTTTTACTTGTTGTATCTACCGGTACTCTCATCCGAAAACAAGGTATTGGTTGCGTTCATGTAGAAACGAAGACTCCTGATAGCAGGGAATGAAAAAGCCCAGAAGGCACAAAAAGTTCTCACAGAAACCGAAACACACGACACGGTGATATAGCTCAGCCGAGGCCTCCCCAGGGGCCCCGAATACGCCGCGCGAGCTGAATGTCGCGCTGCATGATGGTCACTCGTTTGGCATGGATCGCGCATAGATTTCTACCGGACACAGAAAAGGAAGACGCATCAGTTTCTTGGTGCGAAGGCTGTGGGCGTGACCCTCAGCCAGGTCACGTACGCGTCTTCGAAAAGATGGACCATGAACGCTTCCGCTGCCTCTTGGAGGGCCATAATGGCGGTGCTTTGCCAGCGGGGAGGTTGTCCTCCGGCGTACTCTAGGGTTGAAAGATCCGCTGACACCTCCTTGACCAGACGGGCAAAGGGCAACTTGCGTAGCAAAAGATCCGTAGATTTCTGATACTTCCTGATTTCTCGGAGGGCAATGGTCCCGGGTCGATATCGGCGCGGTTTCGTGGTGACTGCAGGAGTAGCTGGAGCTGTGAAGAGTAGAGCATCAGAATTTCTTGAGGGCCCTTGCCATTCAATTAACGGCACTTCGGCGCGCACTTACCCGCTCCCATGCCCGACTTTCGACCAAGCCGCTTTTTTAGAATACCACTAGTCCGGCTAGAGGTAGCTGTTGTCGGGACGGTCTTGGAGGCTTTCGCTTTGCCTGGGGTGGCGCGTGGAGGCATGGCTGAACCAATACTGTGACACGGTCAGCTTTCCCTTTACGATCGCGGCGAGATGCGAAGTTTAGTCGCGTTACCTGATGTATCAAGAGGCTATGGCCCCCTGGATAGTGCTCGAAAAGAACAACGTATTAAATTTGCACGTTTATACTTTATAGCGATGAGTCCCTCTGCTTGTAGTGGTTGCAATGCTCGCGTCCCGGCGCGTCCTGGGGAAAGAAGTCAACAGTGCGAGCGACCCCTATACCGGTATGTAGGCGGCCGCGCCGAACCGCCAAGATAGGGTGCTCGTAGAAGATGGGATGAAGGGGAACGTTGAGACGATATGGCTCCTCGGGGAGGAAGAGGAGCGTTGTCGAGGGAGACCGTTCATAGGTTGGATGCGTCGTCCGTGGATGTCAAGGGACGATATAACTCGTTTGGAACGGAAAGGGTAGCCGCGGGTGGCTGGAGTTTGCTCCCCCGTGGCTTTCTGGTTTGAGAGCGCCGTCCGAAAGCTCCGTACGCCACACGTTCGTGCATCAAAATGGGCAACGCTTCCACACAGTCTTTGGGCTTGGCCACACAGTAACGTTCAAAGAACAGACCAGGTCTCAACATGCCTGAGAAGCGACCACCAATAGAAATCTACCGTCCTCCTCATCGTGGGGAGGGTGAACACAAAGACCCTCATGCGGAAGAAAGACCTCGAATCACCCACGCGTGGGAGCAGTCTTCGGCCCCTGTCTCCTCGTCAAACCGTGACAGAGCGCCAAGGTGAGCTGGCGCGATTCGTGGGTGACTCTCGCAGGAAGGAGACCGTTCCAAGCTGACTGTAGCCTTCGTCTCTGAAGTGCCGGCGCCCAGGTCCGCCCTCCTCCCAGGATCGTTCATGCATGGGAAACCGTCGTAGTGGATGACCACGACGTTGGGTCTCGCAGGAGTCGGTCTCGCGACGCCAAAAGCAAGCGAGGCGCAGGAGGAGGAGGGGGAGGGGGAGGAGGCGGTGGAAACGGCCGCTCCACGGGCAGAGGTGGTGGTTCGAGTCCCGAAGGTGCAGGGCAAGGAAGACATCCTCACGTGCCAACGTCGTCCTCTCCACCCAGAGGCGGGGCAGCCGGACTGCATATAGCCGGCGCGGGTTCTCGTCGAGGTCGAGGCGGCGTCCATGGTGGTCGCGCTCCCTCCCACGACAGCGCGGCTGATCGTCCGCGGTCGGGAAATCGGGACAGGAACAGGGATCGAAGCGCCGGAGATCGCCACCATCGACGCAACGATGCGCATCCGCCTTCGAGCCCTCCGAAGGCGGCATCGTCCGTTTTCTCACGGCTCGGGCCAAAGGCCTCCGAAGGTCCCGCCGCTCCGCCTGTGCGAGGTCATGTCACGACGGCTCCCTTCGTCGGGCAAACACAGAACCGGCCTCCACTTCCACCTCCATCACAGATTAAGCACTTGGAACCACCAAATGCATCCGCAACCCATGCTAGGTCCACCTCGGCTCCGCCGGTCGTCAGCACTAGCCCCGGCAAGAATCAAATCGTCACCGGCAACTGGGCGGATGAGGATGACGATTTTGACTACAACGCTCTTCCGGTCTATTGAATGGATGATAGTTTTGTCGCCCCTAATCTGAAGCGGTGTTTAGAGGATAGATCTTTTCTTCTTTTTGGCGCAGGAAATTATATTATGGAATCCATATTGTTCCTCATTACAGCTTCTCGACTATCTCCCGCAACTGGGTCCCGAGCACCTGGCTGACGTCTTCGTTTGTGGAGCGTAGCGTCAATCGGAAGATCTACAAGATATCGTCAGCAATGCACTGTCGCCCCGGCGCTCGAGTCGTGAGTAACTCATTTACCTTCTGTTCCGTGTTCAACTCCAATCGCAACAGACATCCAACTTTTGCGTCAACCGATGTCCAAACCGCCGCAGCAACCACGGCGTCTTCATAGTCCAGAGGCGAGAACCCGAGAATCTCTATGGCAGACCGCAAGCTATGCAAGGTAAGGAACTGCTCGTGAGGGCCGGCGGGGAGCCTGCACGGCGCGATCAGCTGCACCTCGCGCGGAGGTCCACCGATCTGGGTCCACCGAGCCACGAAGTCGGGACGATTCAGCGGGGCGGGAGTCAGGAACTTTGTCGAGACGATCGGAAGAGGAAGGGAAAGCGTGTGAGTGTAGGGCGATGGGCGGAGGGCGTAGGTGACGGTGAGAGTCGCGTGCTGCGCCGCGGCGCCCTGACTTTCGACATTGTACATCTAGCTCGAAGGTATTAGCGAGCCACTTTCACCACCAAACTCAAAGCGCATATATCTACAAACCTGGTGAAGTTGTGTTGCGGGTGGCACAGATCCTGCGATAGGTTGCAATAGCGTGACCTTAACGCCATCTCCCACAACCATCTCGGTCGTTAGTTCGGTAATGGTCACAGTGGACTTGTTTCCAAAGAACACGGCAACACGACCAAGAGCTCCATGGTACTCGGTTTTGAGTCCGATCTGGATATTTCCGTCTTCGTACAGAACTCCATTTGGTTCACGCACTAGGCGCGCAAATGCGACTTCCGACGGAACCGCAACCCCGGGAGGTGGCTGCTCTTGATGCACCACCGGTGCGTCTGAGAAGTTGAGTAATTCCTGGTCCTGTCCTTGCTGATTGGTCTGTGTGGGCTCCACTGCTGATCGACGCCGACTTGACTGCTTGGCCGACTCCAAGAGAGCTTGACGGTTGTTCGCGTCCATTCCCCCTATCTGCCATGTGCGCTTATCCTCGGTGTCTTGTGCTTTGCTATGCAGACGACTAAGCAACGCTGACTCACGTTCGGGGAACGGTGGCATCTCCTCGCATGCGACTTGCAGTAGCTCGTCCGAAGGCTGCATAGCGATAGCTAGGTATTCGCATGCCCGTTGTTGTAGCTCGACGTCGAGAACGAAGCGGTATTGCTTGAACACGGCTGTGACCTGATCCTTGATCTCCGGAAAAACATTTACGAACTTGAGGTACGTAGACAGGAGTAAGGCCCGAGTAGGAGTGGCGCACATCGAAAATTTCGAATGTAGGGCCATGAATTGATCGGTTGGCGTGCATCCGGGTGAATTCGCGATCAGATGTCCGTATTCGCCGAGGATGTACCCGCCCACCTTCAAAGCTGTCTCGTGACACGTGGGTGACTTCAAAGCAGCCAAGACCGTGCTTGCCGCATATTCCTGCAGATCCTCGTTGTTCGTGACGATTTGTACAACGCGGTACCAGACCTCGTCGCTCACGTTGTCTCCAGCCAGTGTGATAAGCTGGAGAATCACGTCAACGTACCACTTGTAGTCGGTGGCAAACTTCTCTGTAAGGATTGCGATTTTGAGGACCATTTCCTCTCGTATCGCGTAGTCCGCAATCGTCAGGTACTGCAGAAGTTCCTGGACGATGACACGAGAATTGCTGACATCGCACATGCTGTACAAGAGATCCAGAGCACGCCTGCGCACACTGATATCCTTGTCCTTGAGCGACTGTATGATTGTCTCCTGATGCTTTTTTACGTTCGATAGCGACTCCGCGAAGCCCGCTAGGTGCGCCATGGTCTCCAAGCCCAGATACCGAATATTTGTTTCCTTCGAGGAAATGAAACGTCCTAGTAAGACAGATGCCTGGCCAACGATCTCCGATTGAGGGTCAACATGAATGGCAAGGTTGATAGCCTCAAAAAGAATAGCATTTTGTGCGTTGTTATGTTGAACGTTTTTTGGGATGTCCTGTGCGTTGTTAAGGATCGTCTGGATGACGTTCACAATGCGGTTCCGTTGAGTTTTGTCCTCTGCGTTAATCACCAATCCATTAGCGCAGTTTACAAACAGCAAACGAAAGCTTCTTGTACATGCCCAACCTGGTGGTGGATAGTACTGGAGCAGCCTCAATAGTTTCACTTGCAGCCATGGCACTGGCACTTTATAGTAGACATAGTCGGGGCTGTAGGCTTTCTCGATGACAATCTAGCCTCTCGAATCGTTAACACAGTGTTTTTTTTTTCCGGGGTGATCAGTGCCGCGCAAAGATTAATACCTTGTGCATGCGGGAAATCGCCCTCGGAACGCATTGCGCGATATAGTCAGGATTTGATTGTGCCACTGCGAGTACCAAGCTTGTAATGGCCAGTGCTACGCCCATGTCATGCTCTTCCATGCCGACAATGATTTTGTCTGCCCATTCTTTCGCCGGAATAAGATCTGGATGTCTGCGGAACAAGCGTAGGAGGCAGAGTGCTGCCTTCTTCTTGACGAAACTTTTTGTCTGCCTACGAGTTGGTCAACATGTCGGCATCTTTCGACCGACGTGTCCCTTTTGCAAAGTCCTACCCAGATGTTAGGAGCCGCATCACATCGTTCGCAAGTGCTTCGGCCATCTCGCGAGCACTGATGTTGGCGATCGCTTGAAGAGCCAAACATTGATGTATCTCTATGTGATCGTCAAGATCCTTTCGCATTGAATTGACCACCAAGCGGACAAGCTCGTTTGTTTCGCTGATCATCAAGGTAACGGCAAGGTAGCCCTTTGCGACAAAAGATCAGCAGCGTCCAGAGAGTCGAGGGGATGGCGTTGGTGTAGCTCACGATTTGTTTCTCCGAGTACTTTGTGGAGGAAAGCAAATTGACGGCCTCCATATGTCCGAATTCCACGTCCCAACCCAGGATGTACATGTACAAAAGTTTGCAGACATACTTCTTTTTTTGCCGTCCGCTCAAGTTTGGATCTGCGTGTCGAATATGGCCGAGATCAGCACCCTTCTCGAGCGAGATGGGAGAAATAATGCTGCAAGCACGCACCTTTGAATTTAGAGCGAATGTTTGCCAGCTCCTTGTTCACGCGCTTCTCCTCAAGCTCCCGTGCGCGACCTGGAATAGAATTAGCGTGAGCGACGTGTAAACAACAACGTTTTTTTTTTGGAATGAAGAGATGCGTACAGTTGCGCAGGTCCGCGATGAAGACTGTCAATCCTCGCATAGACTAAACGCGAGGTCAAAGCGATTGTTCATTAGTTGCCAGAGGAACGCGGGGAGATGCAGGAAAAGAAGCTTTGCACCGCACCATCTTGCGCTTCACGAGGGTGGGCGATTCACGAGGGTGGGCAATGATGAGAGATCCCTCTGAATGCGCGACTCGTTCGATAAGTGGTCAAGGACTGGTTGGTTTGCTTGTTCGATTGTTTGTACAGTTGCCTCGCGAACGGTCGTATTCCGCAAACGAGACGAGGCGTCGAAAGAGCGAGATGAAGGCATCAAGAGAGAGAGGTTAGGGTTAAAGGTCTTGCAGTGTCATCACCTGCGAGAGAAAGCCTTTCTCTCCCTCTCTCTCTGGCTTTTTCCTCTGGGTCTCGTTTCTCTCTCTCTTCGGCCCTCGTCGCCTTCCTTTCTCCCTCCCTCCATTCTCCGCTCTCCCTTTGTCCTTGTATCTTTTTGACCCAGTCATCCTCAAGGCCGTCCTGTCTCGCTCAGATTCTCACGTGCTCTGTCCTTTGAACCGCATCCACTCTCTGTTTCACACCCCGACTTGTTCTCTCGGGACCTTTTCCTTCGCACACGTACCACCAATGAGTACAAAGCCAAAGACTGCGACTGCTAACGGCGTGTCAGCTTCCGGGAGCTCGGCCCACGCACCTGTCATCAAGAAGAAGACTTCAGCGGTGGCCGCTGCCTCGTCCGTCAACACGGCCGCAAAGTCTTACGGGAGCGGAGCAAAGAAGCCCGACGACTACGTTTCCCAGGTACGGTACCGCTCTCGCTCATGAAAGTCCCCGAATCACGTGAATGCTTTTCGAAGATGCCCGTCGCTGCTTCGCATATCGCTATCCACGACGGGAAGATAAAACCGCTCCCATTCCTCTTCGAATTCCCTGTCCCAGTAGTCATGGGCATTATTCCCACCTTGGCTGCGTGCCTGTTTACTGAAACGAGTAACTCACGCAGGTCGACTTCTCGACGATGGATGACAAAATCTTGAAGCGATACAAGCGCACCTTCAAGCTGCGCGCAAAGTCTTCGCGGGAGCGAGAGCGGGAGACCCGGGACGACCTCGTTTCCACCGTCACGAAGCACTTCAGCTCGCACGAGGTCAACGAGAAGGACACCATCACTTTTTTCATATATGCCTTGCGAAACCAAGGTAAGCCATGTCATCAAGCGTTTTCCTTAGAAGCTCGATGTTGACTCGGCTCCTCCCCGCGCGCACACAGATAACATCTACAAGTTGCCCGCAAAGGTTCCCATTGCTTCCACCTGAGATGACCAGCAGTGTCATCCTTCACCTTTTTTCTAACAAGTCGATTCGAGAATATTAATGGAAGAGCTCCTCTTCTCGCTTTCGCTTAAACCATGTATCCTTTTTGTGCGTCCGTTTTCCTCAATACAGACATCTTGCTCGCAGCGAGCACCACGAGGAATCGAATCGAATCGTGCCTCGTGACATTCACCGGATAATCGAGTGAGGAACCTCTTCGGTTTCGATCATGCCCTGGAAAAGGAAGTCTCTGCCGAACGAGACGCCACTTTTCATCATTTCGTGGGAGTGGCTGTAGTGGTTAATGAACCAAATGGAACCGATATTAAATGCGCAGCAGGCTGGCCTCGAGTTTCCTGGTATGCCTGCTCGAGTTTCTACAAACTTATGGAGATTAGAGTTTGACCCGAGTAACCCTCCAAAGGGTCCACAGGGCCAGTCCTGTTCTCCATCGGTTTGTGCGCAGCAGACTGATCAGTGCAAGTCCCGTTGAGAGTGGGGGCGCAGCAGTTGATGGGCAAAGATTATGATGACACGGCATTGCCTGAGATTTCTTCCTCTTCCTCGCACAGAAACAACCGTTCAGACCCTCGCCGCAGCCTACCGTCTTCGGCTTCTTTGTTCGAAGGTCAACAGAGGCATCGTTATGGACTCTCGAACGCCCATTAAGGACTTCTCCTACTGTCTCGCTCCTGATCTCGATCTCTTGGTTCGCGTCAAAATGCACGAGCAACTTGGCAAACCATGGCAGCGCATCGTTCCAGTAACTGACGCCTGTCCTGCAGATCCTCTCTGGAAGGTTGCCGTCCACAACGAGATTTCTTGCAGACTCTGGAGGATCCATATCTGCGTACTTCTTCGCAGTCGTCGTGCGTCGTCCTTCTCCTTTGGCTCGTCTTTCGATTAGCAATCCAAGAAAGTAACCGACTTGTGGCCCTCCAGGGAGCTTTCGGACTTGTACATCACATGTCAAGTCTTTTCCGATAACAAAGCCATGACAGTACCGATGCGAACGGCCCATCACTCCTTTTCCACGCACTGGACGTAAGTCACGCGCCACCCTCCGCCGCTTTCACAGATTTCCATTTGCACCTTCGGACTGAGCCACCACATCACTCAATAGATGGAATGAATGGCTTCGGATACCATTGAAATATCGGGATCTTCCTCTTAACTCCCAGCTGGCATTCACAGTTTGGGACGCTTACGCGCCGAGGAAGCCGGTCGCCCTCGGTGGGACCACGTTCCGCATGTTCGGGAAATACAAGTACGCTTTATCTTGGTGCTTGGGGCGATATAGCTGGGATCTGTCGGACACTGATCAGGATATTACACCAGTACTCTACGGAAAGGCAAACACAAGATGTTTGTTTGGCCGTGGCAGGAAGCAGATGGATTAGATCGTTCCTCGACCCCGAGCAAAGTGGAGAGTGCCAGCGAAATGGATCGACTGGAGAAGGTGTGCAAATTGATCTACACGTTGCTACTCTGGGAAAGTAGAGCAGATCCTCACGGTCTGCGTAGCTGATGCGAAAATATGAACGTGGGGACATGGCGCGGGTCGACTGGCTGGACCAGTTGACGTTCCGCGAAATCGAGCGCATCAACAGGGTACGATCACTCGTTGGAAGACTTCCAGCTTAGCCTGTGGAGTGACATCTTCATGCTCCTTTAGACGGAAACTGTACAAACCAAGCACATGTATTTATACATTGACCTACCGCAATTCGACTTCCCATTGGTCTACAGTGAAAAGGTTGGCTGGTCTCGCTCAACTCGCAGTACAATCAGGTCATTCTTTGATTTAACAAGGTCTTCAGGAATATCGCCTCCCTATTCCAATGGCACGTTTGGTGGATTCGGACTTGCAAATTCTGCCGGATCCGGAAGCCGCGCGGGACAATCCAGTCGAAAACAAGCATCGTAAGCTTGCGAGAAGCCATCGAAACGGCCCTCTAGATCGAGATCTGAAGCCCAATGCCAAGATCCGCGACGAACTAAATGTAAGAACTTAGAAGGCCGAGTATTTGCCGGAGAAGTTGCTTAACATGCTCTTTAGAAACTTTTGAAATACCCACCAACGCAAAATCTGACGACCGAGGAGAAGGACCTGCTGTGGAAGTTCAGATTCTATCTAACGCGCGACAAAAAGGTAGCGGAACAATGAGGGGCCCCGTAAAGCGCCGGTGTGGTTCGTTAACAGAGTAGGGTTTCAGGCGCTCACAAAGTTCTTGAAATGCGTGGTCTGGACCGATCCTGTGGAGCTGAAGCAGGCCGTTGATCTGCTTCACGTCTGGGTCAACATTGACGTCGAAGATGCTTTGGAGCTGCTTGGATCAACCTTTGAAAACAGCAGCGTGAGGGCATATGCTGTGATGCAGCTGCAGAAGGCCAATGATGAGGTATTTGCTGTCGCACGAGGTTCCTTACGCAACTTTCATGCTCAATGTCAAGTATTTGTTCTTCAGGATCTGCAATTGTTCCTTTTGCAATTAGTGCAAGCTTTGAAGTTTGAGGGAATCAGTGACAAGGTCTCGTTGCAGAACTCTCCCCTCGCTGAGTTTTTGATCAGCCGGGCTATCAAAAATCCGCTTTTAGGAAACTCTTTCTATTGGTATGTAGTGCGTGACTCGTACACTGGGCTCTTCCGGCGCTTATATGTCTTCTTCACTAGGTATCTGATGGTAGAGTGCGAAGATAAACAGTGGCGGACGATGTTCGGAAAAGTGGCGTACTATTTTATGGAAACCATGCTTCAGGTAATTTACATTTTCGTCCTCCCCGTAGCCGTGTACTCCAGTGCTGATGCGATATCTTGAAGGTGCCTGACGGCGTTCATCGCCGGAAGACTCTCGAACGGCAAGGCAAGCTCGTTGAGGTGCTTCTCGAGCTGTCCAAGGCAGCACGATCGAAGGACGCGCGATCTAAGAAAGTGCGGTCATGCATTCAAAGCGTGATGACGACGACAGCATAGCTGATCAGTGAATTGTATCAGATCGATGCACTCCGCGCCTTTCTCTCCGATCCAAAGAAGGGTCTGTTATCTTTTGCTCCTCTGCCGTTACCTCTGGATGCCAACATTCAAGTAACCGGCATTATTCCTGGTAAGCTCAAACGCGGCCCTCACGAAAGCGGTGCCCTCATTGATAGTTGTTGCACGCATCCGCTTTAGAGAAGGCGAGCATATTCAATAGTGCGTTACAGCCTCTTCGCATCAGCTTTGTCTGTGTCGATGGATCAGAGCACACTGTATGGGAACTTGCTTTGAATTATCGCTCTGATTCGTACTCATTTCTGTCTACCCCTGATGATAATCAGATCATTTTTAAGACTGGAGATGACCTCAGGCAGGACCAGTTGGTTGTGCAAATCATAACGCTCATGGACCAGCTACTCCGAAAGGAAAACCTGGACTTAAAACTTACGCCATATAAAGTCCTCGCCACCGGCTCAGACCACGGTAGGATTTGTGAAATTTGCACCCACTTCACATCGCCGCTCACCGCTATCTTGTTTTCTGTTGAAGGGATGGTCCAATTCGTACCCTCTTTACCTCTCGCCACTATACTCGCGCAGTATAACAACAGCCTGCTAGCTTACCTTCGCGAGTTCAATCGGATAGAGGGATCGAAGCCAGCAACTGTGCCAGCTGGCGTCATGGATACTTATGTTCGCAGTACCGGTACTGAATACTTTAAGATATGGCGGTGCTGACATACTGATACTGTACTTCTATAGCGGGCTACTGCGTGATAACCTATCTTCTCGGCATCGGAGATCGGCATCTTGATAATCTACTGCTTACTACCGGAGGTAAACGTCGCTACCCCTGCTCAAACTACTTCTGGCTGGCTGGATGGCTGTCTTTAACCCATACTCGGTTTTACCTTTTCCGACAATAGGAAGCTTGTTTCACATCGATTTTGGCTTCATCTTGGGTCGCGACCCAAAGCCCTTCCCACCGCCGATGAAGCTCTCCCGCGAGATGGTGGAAGCGATGGGAGGTGCCTCTTCGCAGCTCTACCAAAAGTTCAAGAGCTACTGCGTTGTGGCCTTCAACAGTTTGAGAAAAAACGCCAACCTGATCCTCAACCTGTTTTCACTGATGATCGATGCGAACGTGCCGGACATTGCCATCGAGCCCGACAAAGCTGTTTTCAAGGTGCGCTTTTGAAACACCGGAATAATTTGAGGATTGGAAGATTTCGCTGATGCCAGTGCGCTCGGGGATTTCCCCAGGTCCAGGAGAGATTCAGACTGGACCTATCCGACGAGCAAGCCATCCAGTTCTTTCAAGGTCTCATCAACGAGAGCATCGGTGCCGTGTTTCCTCAGGTCATGGAAAAGATCCATCAAGTTGCGCAACTGTTGCGGAGTTGAAGGGGTTTTGCACGTTTCCGGCTGGCCGTCTGTAAATATATTTATTTCTCCCGACGTCTTCTAGTGTTGGTTTGGGGTCCGTATGGGCTACCGGAAACGGTCGTCGCTTCTCCTCCCGAGTCCCGCTCGGGTGTCGTTGCACCGGCTACAACCTATCCAGCTCCTGATTGCCGTTCTCAAACTCCCGACTTTCGCTGGTGTGTTTCTCAACCTTTGGTCGGAGATTTGGGTCGGAAAACAAACCTGGGAAACTCGCGCAGTATTTCAGGAAAGAAGCTCTCTACGGCTGGGTAAGCGTCAAGTCATTCCCTCACCAGCAGCAAACTCCTGCAAGTCCTCCGGCTGTTGCACGAGCACCTCGTTGACGAAAAAGTCCAGTATCTGCCGGATCTCGGGGTGTTCTCGCAGGTAGAGCTCGTTCTCGACTCGTATCTGAATCTACTTTACCCGAGGACCTTTCAGTATGAGCGGGTACAGACTGGCAACATGAAGGTAGGGAAACTCACCCGATCGATGTTGAGCTTCTGTTGCATGGCCGCATCGATGATTCGGGCCGACTCTGGCCGTGCTGGTGGAGCTGAAGTGTTCATCGTTGCCCCTGTCTTTCTTCTTGTATGTCGCTATACGGCAAGATATTCGAAGGGCAAGGAGCGAGACTTTGGGGTTGGAAGGGGCAAGTGGGAGTGATATCCACACGCGTGAAGTGCGCGTAACGCACGCGTCCGTCTCCACCCTACACGAGTGTCCTTTCTTGCCCCGGTGCGTTCCCCTAACGACCTCTTTCAGCAAGCAGCACGAAAACCGACCCGAAACCCACCCAATCCATCCCGTCATGTCTGATGCAAACAGCAGTCCCGTCCCTCGTCCATCGCGTCGAAGCACCGAAAAGACGTCCCGGATAGGCTCGTCGGACACTGGTGGACGAGCGAGACCCTTCAGCAGCGCGGTAGACGACGTTCCAGTCCGAGCGGAACCAGCACCACCGTCCCAGCCACCCGGAGACAAGGACGCTCGGAAATCCAAGCCCCGCCGCGTGCGGGAGTCAGAGAAGGGGGACGGGGAGCGACCGGAGAAGCTGCAGGCGGCCAGGAGCGGTTGGGATCTGGGGGAGGCTGTCGGAGACGGAAAGGAGAGGAAAAGTAAAGCACGGGCATCGGATGATGACGATGACGACGAGGGGATGGGGAATGGAGTTCGGAAAGAGAAGCTCAAGTGAGTCTTCTTTGGGGTTTTGTCGAGGTTCTGTCCCACGTGCTGATGCGCTCTGTTTTCGGTCAGGAAACACACAACGATCGGCCGAGGGGCAGGAGGGGGAGGAGGAGGAGTGGAGGAGGCAGTCACCATTATAATCCCGGATTTAGAAGACGTGCAGGACGACGAGATGCTGGTCACCGTGGCCGCTGCTCCTGCGATCAAAGTGAATAGATTTCGTACGATGCACGAACTCGACGGCGAACTCCTCGCTAGCACCGGGCAACTTATAGAGGTAATACCATAATACCCAATAACCACTTTATGCTCTTTGCAATCCTTATGATCTCTGACCTGGTACCAAACTTCAGCCACCAACGTCGCTAGCAGGAATAGACGTTTCGCTTCTGGTCTCCATGGCGTTGAATCCTCCGGATCAGCTCGCCGAGCCGGATGTCCCTTGGGACTGGGACGTCACTTTTACAGAGGTCACCAGCAACCTCAATTTGACCGGGGTTACCGCATGAGATGATTTAGTTTCATGTCAATGCATATTAAAAGAACAATCGTCGTAACCTTGGCACTGCATCAGCCGATATCAGCAACGGGCGAGATTGGTACCAGCGTACAACCAGCTGTCAGCAATCATAGCACGCCAAAACATTGTTCCCTTCTCCCCTCTCCTTCCTCTCCGTCAAAATGCTCTCATCTACATCCAAAACCTCCTGATATAGATGCTCCGGCTCGCACTCTCGCCGCATGCGTTCCAAATCCAGCTTTCCCAGCAATCCCACCAGGGCATCCATACGAGGCGCCCGGGACCGTTTCGAACCTTTCTCCGCCAACCCATCGGTGGCAGGCAAAAGTTGCTCTGCGATGACGCGATGCGTCTCCTGACGAACGATGCGAGAGTCGTCCACGATGGCCGCCGATATCAAATCGTCGCCGCCCACTTCCAGAAACCACGCGGGATCTCCCTGGTCATCCGGAACTGAGAAGAGGGCGGAAAGGAGTCGGACTGCTCCGACGCGTACTTCTGCGTCCACGTCCGCCATCAGGCGGGTCATAGTTGATGCGTCGAGAGCTTGATGTTCAAGATTGAAAAGGATCGTGTCGGCTCGAGGCGTGCATACTAGGTAATGCAGGAGTTCGATGGCTGATCGCCGTACAAGAGGTTCGTTGTCGAGCAGGGTGGTTTTCAAAATGTGTTGCACGAGTTGGTGGTCTAGACCCGTCGAAGATAAGTAGATGTGACCTCGAAGGTTCATCGCGATCGATTTCATGGCTGTCAGACACGTGCTTCGAACGAAAGGTTCGGGATCGGCAATCAGAGTGATGGCAAGGTCCGGAAGTTTGCTAGCCAATGCGAATTCCAATGCCAGTTCGCGGGAAGAGGAATCTGTGGCAACATCATCAAACAGCTCGCGGATGAGGTCCAGAGTGGAGTCTCGGACGTCCCAGCGTGGATCGCGCGAGAGGCCTGGCAGAACGGCTGCCTTCTGCAATAGGTCGATGTCATAAGGCATAATATAATCACGATCTCACATGGGAGTAGATCGCAACGAACCTCTTCATGGGTAATCGCTGACGCTAACACGTGGTCATTGATAATCCGATGGAAGATCTCTAGCGCTAGCTTGACGTTTTGCGATCTGACTTTAGGGTTACGCAGGCAGGAAAGCAACGAAAGTATAGACTGTGCATGACAGAGGTTAAAACCCCACGTTCTATCTATCCACTCACAGCTCGAGGGTCGCCCTCACCGGTCTTATCGCCTGTTCTTGACTCATGCTGTTGCTCAGAAGACCCGAAAGGGATAGTAAGAGCAATCTAGAGACTCTTTGATCTTCCTGTAACGACAAATGACCGAGGGCATCGGCAGTGACAGCAAGCAGCTCGTCGGCTCTCTGAGGGTACAGTAAGTCTTCATAAAGTCTCACGCTTTGATAGCCAACCGATTCTTGGAGAAACTCACCCGAGGTCTCAGAGATGGAGCCATATTGTTGAAGGTTGTGAAAAGGCAGCATATAAACGTGTTGCCCAGAGCAGCACGAGATTGCGATGCGGTGGACTTTGTAAGGGCTTGATCAATCTAGTAAGGAGTCAGTCTTCCATGGCTGCCAAAGTTTAACGAAAAATTTCGCTACCTGCTGGAACAGACTCCGAGCTATTGCATTGAGAACCTCGGCGCCCTCAACCACTACCGCATTGAGCGGTCGCTCGGCACTGACGAGGTGGAAAATGGCAATACAGGTGTCCACAATCCAGTCGACGAGGGAAATCTGGGCCGTCCGCATTGCCAATACAGCGAGTATGTGAAGGGCATCGAATACAATTGCCAAGCCTTTGACGGGTTCCAATTCTACGGTCAAGAGCGGAAAGACGTAGGTACTGGCGAAATAGTGGAAGGCTAGCACTGAGTTGTCAGATCTGGCCAGTCCATGAAGAGTATCGGTCACCGCTCATACCTTGCTCAGCTGATGAAACATCAGACTCCGTAGCGCCGAATTCCGAATGCCCAACCAAGAGAGTCATAGGCTCTGGGGCCCAAGCAAGGATCACTTTTAACGAGTCATACACGCGGTTTCGCATGATGCGATCAGGATCCGAGAGTAAATCGCAGCAAAGTTTGATCTGCAACGATCTTGAGTAAATGAACTCTTCCAAGCAGAAGCATAGCGTTCATCAACGCAATTACCAGCTCCCCGTCTCTGAGAAAGCGATATGCGGTAAGCGCCTTCGAATTGGACAGTATCCATATGAGTTCGAGGGCAGCCAGTCTTCCGCCGGGCGGACCAGAGTCAGATAACCACGTTCCCAAGGTCGGATAGAGCTTCCCAGACACCACAACACTGGCCGAGAGCTGGTGGTAGTAAGATGGTGTTCCATCAATGGATTCTGGGTGATTTATGATTGCTACGAGCAGGTGAGAACTGGCGGTCACCACCTGCCGACATGCTTCTGGTTTAGCCAGTTTCCGTCAGAAAATGTGAGTGGTAGGTCCTCACGTATAGGCTTGGACAAATTAAAGATTCGAGGAGAATTCCAGGAAGCTGACCGGTTCCTGCAAGCCTGCGTGGGGTTCAGCACATAGGGCAACGAAAGACATGTCAAGCGGCTCGACCGTACACACACCATTTGGCAGCTAGTTCAGTAGATAGGGAGAGCGACAAGGCCTGAATGCAAGCATATCTGAGCTGCGGTGGGCTTTCTGTTGCACACAGCTGCATAATAATGTAATCCAGTATCGGCTTTCGGCTTTCGTAGGTTTCCGCAAATACTCTTTCATTTCGCAGGACCAAGTGTCCTACAAGTCGAGCCTTTGAGTGCTTCCGTATCAAAGCTCTCTTCGTCGTTTGCCTAACGAAAGGACAAGCTTGATACCAAAAAAGCGCAAAGCAAGAGATGTCACACGGTAATCGTCATGCAGGAGACTGTCCTGCAAAGACCCTTGAAAGCCTCAGATAGGGACATCCGGGTAACCGGCGCGGACGGTAGTATGGGAGCGTATGTCTACCTGGATGACTTGCAATGCCTGATGCCTGGTTATCAGCCATTCCACATGGTCTGGACCTCTATCAGCGTGGGACTGAAGAAAGGACAAAAGTTTCTCGTGACGGGCTGGGTCGGCAATGTCCTGAAAGCGACTCGGGTCGTAAGCTGCGGGAGATTGACGTCGACTTTGGCGGCGGTAATGGTAATTACAGGGTTAAGTGTGGGTAGAGTCGAAAGGATGGCATGCAACCTTTCCTCCTCCTCATCGCTGAACAGAGCAGCAGCAGCAACAACAACCATTCCCCATTGGCTTTCGGTCAGAATGAGCGAGAGAGAGGGTGAGAGAGAGCGAGAGACCGAGAGACAGAGAACGGTTCTTGTCCACATCTTCGGATTTTCATGAACCTGCACAGCCCCTTAAGCCTCTCCCGTCCCTCCACCTCCTCCTCGTCCTCCTCCTCCTCCTCCTCCCATGCAGTTCGGTCGGTAGTTTCGAACATCTACATATCGTCAATAACACCAGTGGGTGCAACAGGACGACCTTGGTATCCCACCACCCGCTCTATCATGCTCTGCATCACCCCTTTCGCTGATCTCTCTTTTCTCCGCAGATCTCTTCTCCCTTCCCAGTCTTCCCAGTCTTCCCACGGGGGATTTGCTTCCTCGTCTTACAAGGCACAACAGTTTCCCACTACCCCACTATCACCACCTCTGCTATCAGCAGCAGCATAGCATTGCAATGGCCGAAGATGTTCAACGTGCTAATCAGTACCAGTACACGGCAAACAGCAACCTGGTCCTGCAGGCGGACCGTTCGGCTCTGCCTCGCCGTGACCAGGAACCCTCCGGAGAACCAGAAACTCTGGCTGGGCGCATAGACCTCAGGAAGATGGGCGACCGCGTCCAACGCAGCATCCAGGAGCAGAAGGACAGGGTCGAGAAGAAGCGCAAGGAAAAGTCTGAGAGGATGAAGAAGAGCGGAGCAGAGCGCGCCGCCAAAAAGTCCAAGAAGGGAGTTCATCACGGTGGGCATGGCGGCATCCTTGCAGCGACCGACGACTTTGAGTCCGAAGACTACCGACCACGGACGAAGGAGACCACGCAAGCGTTCGAGCTCGTGCTGTCCTTCCTGCAGCACCTCCTGGGCGATATCCCTCAGGATGTCCTGCGAGGAGCTGCCAACGATGCACTCTCGGTCCTCAAGGACGACGGAAAGAAGGACTTCGACAAGAAGAAGGAGATCGAGGAACTCGTGTCGAGCCAAATGTCGTCGGACCGCTTCGCCCAGCTCGTCAACCTCGGCAAGCGCATCACCGACTACAGGCCCGGGGAAGGCGCGGACGAGCAACAAGGCGGCGACGACGCTACCGCTCGGGAGGGAATGGACGAGGACCACGGTGTGGCGGTGGTGTTCGACGAGGAGGACGACGAGTCTGAGGACACCGACGACGAGTACGAAGTTCGCGAAGAAGAATCTGATGACGACCAGCAGGACAGTGCGGGACAGGATGATGACCAGGCTGCTCCAACGGTTCTCAAGCCCGTTGGAGCCGACGGCGAGGATGATGAAGGTGGCACGGACATGGATATGGACGAGTTTACCGACGTGATTCATTCCGGAGCAGCATCTGCACAATCTTCGGCATTTGGTGTCATGCCGAAGTCATCCATCGAGCGGGTCAAGGCGCACGATGTCGACGCCTTTTGGGTGCAACGAACTATCGCGTCGCACTACGCAGATGCGCACACAGCTCAGGCCAAGACGACAGCGGCGTTTGATGTGCTCTCTTCAGCAACAAACGCACGTGATTGCGAGAACGAGCTGATGGCTTTGTTTGACTACGACAACTTTGCCCTGGTCAAGCTTCTGACTCAGAATCGCGATGTCATCGTTTGGTGCACAAAATTGGCGAAAGCTGCATCGCCGGAAGAGCGTCAGCAGGTCGAGGCCGAGATTCAAGCGCTCGGCCTCGGTCACATTTTGGAGCAGCTGCAGGTTGCCCCCACTCGTCGGGATGTTGACAAAAACAGACGAGGAGTCGTCGAAATGGACTTGGATGTGAAGCCAGAGGCCAATAGGCCTATCTCATTTGATCTTAAGAAGCCTACTCCTACGGACTCTATTGTTGTACCAAAAGCTGTCCTTGATATCGAAGCTCTCGCCTTCCAGCAAGGGGGGCACCTCATGTCGAACAAGAAGTGCACGTTACCTGCAGGAACCTTTAAGCGCGATAAGAAGGGCTACCAGGAAGTTCATGTTCCTGCTCCCAAGGCAACTCCCATGAGGGACGGCGAGAAACTTGTCTCCATTGCCGAGCTTCCCGAGTGGGCACAGGGAGGCTTCCAAAATGCGAAGTCGCTCAATCGAGTTCAGAGCAGGATCTACCCTATCGGCTTTGGCACCGACGAGAACCTCCTTATCTGCGCGCCCACTGGTGCGGGTAAGACGAACTGCGCTATGCTCACGATCCTTCGCGAAGTCGGCAAGTACCGCAACGAAGAGACGGGGCAGATTGCTTTGGACGCTTTCAAGATTATTTATATCGCACCCATGAAAGCTTTGGTTGCTGAGATGGTTGGCAACTTTTCTGCGCGATTGGAGAAGTTCGGAGTCAAGGTTGCAGAGCTCACCGGAGACCGGCAGTTGACCAAAGCTCAGATCGCCGAGACTCAGATTATCGTGACCACCCCCGAGAAATGGGACATCACAACCCGCAAGGCTACCGACCGCTCTTATACCAATCTCGTCCGTCTGCTCATCATTGACGAGATCCACCTGCTGCATGACGGTCGTGGACCCGTTCTTGAGAGTATCATCAGCCGAACCATCCGGCAGATCCAGCAGACGCAGGAGATGGTCCGGCTTGTCGGTCTCAGTGCTACTCTTCCGAACTACCAGGACGTCGCGCACTTCATGCGCGTGGATCCTGAGAAGGGATTGTTCTTTTTTGACAACAGCTACCGTCCTTGTCCTCTGAAGCAGCAGTACATCGGAATTACCGAGAAGAAGGCTCTAAAGCGCTTCCAGCTCATGAACGAAATTGCTTACGACAAGGTCATGGAAGAGGCTGGAAAGAATCAGGTTCTTGTATTTTGTCACTCTCGCAAGGAGACGGCAAAGACGGCCAAGGCCATCCGCGACATGGCCATGGAAAAGGACACTATTGGTCAGATTCTCAAGCAGGACGGCGCGAGCCGTGAATTGCTTACTGAGATGGCTGCCACGGTGAAGAACCCTGAGCTGGCCGAAATGCTCCCTTACGGTTTCGCCATTCATCACGCTGGAATGATCCGAGCCGATCGATCACTGGTGGAAGACCTGTTTGCCGAGGGACACGTTCAAGTCCTCGTCTCGACTGCCACACTTGCATGGGGTGTTAACTTGCCTGCGCATACGGTCATCATCAAGGGTACCCAGGTTTACAACCCTGAGAAGGGTCGATGGGTCGAACTATCCCCGCAAGACGTGTTACAGATGCTTGGTCGCGCGGGTCGGCCGCAGTTTGACACCAACGGCGAGGGCATCATCATCACCACTCACGGTGAGCTCCAATACTACCTTTCTCTCCTCAACCAGCAGCTTCCCATCGAATCGCAGTTTATTAGCAAGCTTTCCGACAATCTCAATGCCGAAATCGTTCTGGGGACAGTTCGGAACCGTGACGACGCAGTTCAGTGGCTGGGCTACTCATACCTCTATGTCCGCATGCTCAGGAACGGGCCATTGTACGGCGTTGGACCTGACGAGGCGGAGGCAGACCCATATCTTCTACAAAAGCGTGTGGACTTGATCCATTCCGCCGCAGTGGTTCTCGACAAGTGCAACCTTATCAAGTACGACCGCAAGACTGGTCGGTTCCAAGTCACCGAGCTCGGCCGGATTGCTTCTCATTACTACATCAGTCACTCGTCTATGGCGACCTACAACAGCCACCTTAAGCCTACCATGACGCTCATGGACTTGTTCCGGTGCTTTGCCCTATCGGAGGAGTTCAAGTTCATCCCTGTCCGGGAAGAAGAGAAGCTCGAACTTGCAAAGATGCTCGAAAGAGTGCCCATTCCCGTTAAAGAGAGCATTGAGGAGCCGACTGCAAAAATCAACGTCCTCCTCCAGGCCCACATCTCGCAGCTCAAACTCGAAGGTTTTGCGCTTATGAGCGACATGGTCTATGTAACCCAGAGCGCGGGCCGAATCCTCCGTGCTGTTTTCGAGATCTGCTTGAAGCGAGGATGGGCACAGCTTTCCCGAAAGTGCCTCGATCTCTGCAAAATGGTAGACAAACGCATGTGGCTTTCCATGAGTCCCTTGCGTCAAGTCCCTGGATTCCCTGCCGACGTCATCAAGAAACTTGAGCGTAAGGAGTTCCCGTGGGATCGCTACTACGATCTTAACCCGCAGGAACTTGGGGAGCTTGCCGGCATCCCTAAGGCTGGAAAACTCATCCACAAGGCTGTCCATCAGTTCCCAAAGGTTGAGGTCCAGGCTCACGTTCAGCCAATCACGAGGTCATTGCTGAGAATCGAGCTCACTGTTACCCCAGACTTCCAGTTTGACGCGAAGGTGTCTAATGGAGGAGCCGAAGCCTTCTGGGTCCTTATCGAGGATGTAGACAGCGAGATCATCCTCTACCACGACACCTTTGTGCTCAAACAGCGATATGCTGAGGAGGACCACCATCTCACCTTTACCGTCCCGCTTTTCGAGCCCCTCCCGCCGAACTACTTCGTCTCC
Source organism: Thoreauomyces humboldtii (assembly GCA_027596035.1). Taxonomy (NCBI): domain Eukaryota; kingdom Fungi; phylum Chytridiomycota; class Chytridiomycetes; order Spizellomycetales; family Powellomycetaceae; genus Thoreauomyces; species Thoreauomyces humboldtii. The sequence continues at coordinate 20,961 of JADGJA010000023.1, forward strand.
ATCCTGAGCGACCGCTGGCTGCACTCCGAGACCCGTCTCCCGGTCTCCTTCAAGCACCTGATCCTTCCCGAGAAGTATCCTCCTCACACCGAGCTACTCGATTTGCAACCTTTGCCTGTTACCGCTCTGAAGAACAAAGAGTACGAGGCCGTCTTCTCTTCATGGCGACACTTCAACCCCATCCAGACACAGGTTTTCAATGCTCTGTACCAGTCAGACGAAAATGTTTTCGTCGGCGCCCCAGCGGGGTCTGGAAAGACCGTTTGCGCAGAGTTTGCGTTGTTCCGTCTCTGGGCCACTCGACCCAAGGCTCGCTGTGTGTATATCGCGCCCTTTGATGAGGTCGTTGAGCTCAAACTCTTCGAGTGGAAGGCCAAATTCGGGGGTATCCTCGGCGGCAAGAACATCGTCGCTCTCACAGGGGAGACGACCGGTGACCTCAAACTCCTCGAGACGGGCGACGTGGTGTTTGCGACACCACAGAAATGGGACATGCTCTCTCGTAGATGGAAGCAGCGCAAGAACGTCCAGACCGTTGGTCTCTTCATCGCGGATGAGATCCATATGATCGGCGGAGACGTCGGTCCTACTCTTGAAGTCGTCGTTTCTAGGATGCGGTACATCAGCGCGCAGACGGACAACAAGATCCGCATCGTTGCTCTCGGTACATCTCTTGCAAACGCGCGCGACCTTGGAGAGTGGATCGGCGCAACCGGTCAAAGCATCTACAACTTCAAGCCGAGCGTCCGACCAGTACCTCTTGAGATTCACATCCAGGGCTACACGGTACCTCACTTTGCATCGATGATGGTTGCCATGACCAAACCAACCTATCTTGCCATTACTCAACTGGCACCGGGAAAGCCTGCACTCATCTACGTGCCCAGCCGCAAGCAGGCCAGGCTGACGGCCGTTGACATCCTTACGTACGCTCTGGCGGAGGGGCAGGAGAAAAAGTTTCTCCATTGCTCCGACGACGACCTGGCTCCGTACCTAGCTAAAGTCCAAGACAGGACGCTGACAGAGACACTTGAGTACGGAGTCGCTTTCTACCACGAGGCGCTTAGCAAGAACGACAAGCGCATTGTCGAGAGCCTGTACGAGACTGGCGCTGTGCAAGTGGTCGTCGCTAGCAGAGACACCTGCTGGGGCATGAAACTCCGAAGTCATCTTGTGGTCATCATGGGTACCCAGTACTTTGAAGGCAAGGAGCACCGTTACGCCGACTACCCCATCACGGACGTCCTGCAGATGATGGGATGTGCGACGCGTTCGGCTCAAGGTGACAACGGAGGTGCACGTTGCGTCCTCATGTGTCAGAGCATCAAGAAGGACTTTTACAAAAAGTTCCTCCACGAGGCTCTCCCCGTCGAATCTCACCTCGATCACTTCATGCATGACCACTTCAACGCAGAGATCGTGACCCGTACCATCGAGAATAAACAGGATGCTGTGGATTATCTGACTTGGACATTTCTCTACCGTCGCATGGCACTTAACCCCAACTATTACAACCTCCAAGGGATCACCCACCGACATCTTTCAGACCACCTCTCGGACCTCGTCGAGACGACCCTTGAAGAACTCGCCAACGGCAAGTGTATCGCCGTGGAGGATGAGGACGTCAGTCCTCTCAACCTTGGCATGATCGCCGCCTACTACTACATCAACTACGTCACTATCGAGGTGTTTTCCATGTCCCTAAACGAAAAGACAAAGATGCGGGGACTTCTACAGATCGTGGCGGCGAGTGCAGAGTTCGAATCCGTACCCATCCGACACCATGAGGACCAGGTCCTCAAACGGATCTACGACCGCTGCCCGGTCAAGGTGGATACCCCGAACTTCGACGACCCCCACTTCAAGACGAACGTCCTCCTCCAGGCACACTTCTCCCGAGTCCAGCTGCCAGCTGACCTCGAGAGCGACCAGAAAACCGTCCTGGCCAAGACGGTCCGTCTGGTGCAAGCCTGCGTCGACGTCATCTCGAGCAACGGTTGGCTTGCCCCCTGCATGGCCGCCATGGATCTCTGTCAGATGGTCGTACAGGCCATGTGGGACAGGGACTCTCCCCTTCGACAGATCCCTCACCTTGACGCCAAGGCCATCGAGAGGCTGAAGGAGGTGGGCGTGGAAGGCGTCTTCGACGTCATGGAGATGGAGGACGATGCTCGCGACAAGGCACTACAGTTGGACGCGAGGAGGATGGGCGACGTCGCTAGGTTCGTCAACAGATACCCTAACGTCGACGTGACGTTCAAGGTCGACGGCGACGTGGTCAAGCAGGGAGACGCGGTGTCTGTCAACGTCACCTTGGAGAGGGAGGATGACGAAGACGAGGAGAATGATTCCGCCGCTGCGACGGTGGGACCCGTCATCGCACCGTTCTATCCGGTCGCTAAGGAGGAAGGATGGTGGCTGGTCGTGGGTGACGTCAAGGACAAGACCCTTCTCGCCATCAAACGTGTTGCGCTCCAGCGACGAGCGGCCGTCACGGTCGAGTTCGCGGCCCCGGAGCACAAGACGGGAGAGCTCGAGTGCTGCCTGTACCTCATGTGCGACTCGTACGTGGGTGTGGATCAGGAGTATGGGTTCAAGGTCGTCGTGGAGGAAGGGGCGGACGAAAGCGGAAGCGACGAGAGTGGGGATGAAGGGCAGGAGGAGAAAATGGAAGTGGATTGAGAACGGGTCTGAACCGAGCTGTATTTTCAAATATGTAACATTGATTTCACCCATGCATTCTGTTCAAAGCAGGACAATCGGCCATAGAAAGGTGTAAGAAAGCCATCCGGGTCTACATGTATGGCCGCACCACCACCATCAAGAACATCGTCTACTGTCGACTAGACCACGTAGCGAGTCCCGTCTTCCCGTCTCCGCTGGGCTGGCATCTTCGTGTTTTTGCCTTCGCCCAGCCCTCTGGCCTTCACCCGTACCCCCCTCCCCCCCTTCGACATCTTGACCCTGGACCATAGCTGGAACTTCCTAGACCCATCCGCAACGCACAAGGCCACCCCAAGCGCCCGTCAATCCAGCTACGGCAGCTCCGTGTGTAATCAGAATACCCCATACCCTTGGATATCATCGCTTTCTACTGCGACCGGCCGCTTTCCAGACGTTGTCACCCCTGTCGCCTTTGGTGAAATCCTCACCTTCCAACCCCCAGCATCCCTGCAACCTCTTACGGATCGCGTATCCGGCGGATCAGGTATCCCGATGGCGGAAGTCGCGGCCGCCGAGCCGTTCATTCCGCCCCACGAGCCGCCACTTGGTGCCGCCCAGGGAGTTCGCTTGTCAGCGTCCGGGGAAGACGATACCTCCTTGGATGGTCAACACCTGCCCGAGCGGCATGTCGTTGAACCAGCTTTGCAGCCTTCGGCCACATCGAAGCGCGACTCGCACATCTTGACGTTGGACGTCGGGACTCCCTTGTCCGTCGACATTCCCCAGTGGCTTCTCTCGGATATGAGCAAGCACGCCAGTGGTCAACGGTCTCCACGTCGTGGCATGCAGCGCTCTACATCTGTTCCGCCGACCAGCACGTCTTGCGAGAATGTGAACATGGATGCGGACAAGGGAGGCTCGCCAAGGTCGTCTCCTAGCTCCGACTCTTCTGCACGCGCGCGGCTGCGTTCGAAATCCGCTCCCGCCATAAGAGAGATCACTGGAACGAGGAACGATCAGAAGGAACGCCCAGCTGACCGGGCACAGGATGTGGAATCGACTTTTACGAATCATGTACCAGTCGAACCTGACGACATCAAGGTATGCACAAGTTACTGCACGTTCGTTGAACGCGTCCTTACATGCAGTTGGCTCTCAGACATCACCAGGACCACCGCTGCGAACTGCGTCGCTCAGCGGAATGGAGACCTCGACGCCGCCTTCATTGGTATCAGTTTCTATGCCAGAAGCGATAGCTGTGGCACAATCTCCAGCAGTCCCTGCCAAGGACCCTGCGATGCGCATTATCGAAAGCAAAGATGTCTCTGAGGCTGCGGGTGATTCAAAGGACACATCCTCACGCCCAGCATCGCCCGAACCGTCTCCTGAGAGCTTTATTCCTTACGAAGAAGATGGGTCGGATCGGCTTGAGAAAAAGGGCAAGTTTTGGACTGGATTCAAAGTACGTTACAGAAGGGATCTTGTTGTTGTCAAACAGCTCGCAACTAAGCACCCTTTGCCTTCATTGCAGAGGTCAGTTAGTGATAACTTTGCCAAATTGCGAACGTCTCGGTCGACGGTCGATTTCCGAAACCTGCCGCCGGTACGAGGACTTGCGGAATCGAAAGGCCCTTCGCCATTGACAGAGACGCTAGAGGTACTTGCAAACCTTGTTCTTCGCTTGTTGCTTCGTTCTTACAATCGCACGTCATTCTCAGAACCCACGAAGCAGTGTTGGCAGCAGTCACACACCACAGCCAACGTCTCCACTTTCCCCATTGTCTACTCCGAAGGACCGCACAGTCATTGATCATCCACTTGCTATTCCTCCGCCAATATCTAAGCGACTGTCGGTAGCAAGTTTTACGAGTGCATCAGGAAATGGTGGCCGATCCACGCCGCCCATATCATATCCGGACCGAAGGCATTCTCGATCCACGACTGCTTCTGCCACAGCTGCAGTTATGCCGTCTTCCCTTCCCCCGTTGTCACCGGAACCCACAACCCCTAGATCGTCCCATACGTTTTCTGTGCCAGGAACTCCTACCTCGCTGGACGAGGCGGAAGCCGAGCGCATAAATAGTTTGATACGGAAACACAAGGAGGCAAACCTCGAGAAAATCATCAATCCTTCACCGGTACCCAAACGCAACAGTTCATATCATTCGGGTCTGGGCCACGCTTCGGGACAGCTGTGGCTGGGAACTGGCAGCGAGACGTCCTCAGCGATAGATACATCTACACGCGGGTCTCCCCTTGAATCTCCAGACAACAGCAAACCTCAGGCATTAACGCTGCCTCGCTCTCGCGCTGGGATCTCTCCCGTGGCTACGGTAGCAATGCCCGCCAGCCCCCGCTCCTTACCACGGTTGTCGGCAGAGATCGGAGTGCGTCCTACCGCCGTCGGCGAGTCCTCCTATCCCGCAAGTCCGAAACCGCTTGGCGCGACCCATATGCCAGACGGCAAGGAGGCGCATGTCAGCGATCCTGTATCCGTTGCTGAGCCACCAGATCCGGCTAGTTCAGTTGAGCCGACAATGCAGGCTGGAAAAACGTACAAGAAGATGGACCCTGAGCAGGTGGGCGTTCTTTTATTCAACGAATCTCTTGTGGAAATTCCGTACGACAAGATTTCGGAGATCATCGGCCGTGGAGATGATTTTCACAAAAGGATTCTTACGAGTTACATGAGCGGATTTGACTTTGCCGGGCATGAGATTGACGATGCGTTCAGGTAAGGTCGAACAGGTGCTTTCATGTCGAATCCTCTCGCTTGACTCAAACTTGTACTCTCTGTAGAGCGTTAGCGAATCATCTCCTAGTTACTGGGGAGTCACAAATTATTAGCCGAATTATAGAGGCGTTCGCATTTCGGTGGTGGGATTGCAATCCAGATCTGTGGCCGGCTTATCTGAATAAAGGTAAGTCTACAATGAGCTGAAGGTTTTCACTTGTATAGCAAGGCTCTAGGTCTCATCCCAATCTTACAGAAAACGCTGAGACCATTATGAATTCTGTCATGCTTTTGAACACGGACTTGCACATCGCCAATGCGGCTTCGCGCAGCCGCCGGATCACAAAAAAGCAATGGGTCTTCAATATCCTCAACTATCTTGTCGAAGTTTCACAAAAGAATGGCTGGCTGGGTGGCGAGGGAAAGGACGTACGCACTTGGAGCCGAAATCTGGAAGGTATCCTCAAGGTAGAGTGGCTTTGGCGACGGTATCCAGCTTGATCCCACATGGCTTATTCTAGTCATCTTAGCGAACATACGATCGAACTGCCAAAAGCCCACTCCCGCAGCGGGAGATGGCGAAAATGTCATCCGACCTGTCTGGTGCCGAAAGCGTTTCACCCGAATTTTCGTCCCCAACCTCACCACAATTATCCAACGTACCTCGTATGCATCGTGATAGCTCCTCGCTGTCACTTGCATCTACCTTGTCGACCGGAACTATGTTTTCAATATCTGACGGCAAAAGGCGTGGACCTCTGAACAACTTTGGATTCCGCCGAAAAGGCGATCGGCAAGATACTCGGCACTCTTTCGGCGATGCGCCATCCATGCAGCCTCATGCTCTCAGTCTGGACTCCCAACTGAACTTGGCGGCTGGTGGGCCGAGTCACTCGCTCGGTCGACACTCTACGGCGGGCGCTCTTGGGCAGCAGCCGCACGACGGATCGTGGGATGGTAGCGGAGACGCACCGGGGGCCATAGACAGTAGAACCCCGGTCGTGCGCGGCGATATCCTGCTGGAAGGGCAAATGATCCGAAAGCACCTCAACGAGAAGGATGACGTGAAAGCGAAACATCGACAATGGGCCAAGCTTGATTGTACTTTGCGGCTTGATATCGCAGCTGGTACCCTGGAACTGTTGATGGAAAAACTGGAGAAAGACACGAATGGTGGTGCTTCAGGGTTTCCTCCACTACCCCCCACGGTTACGGCAGGCGCTGACGACGCGAGCCCAGTCCCGATGCGCCGCAGCGGAACCACCGAGAGTACGAAGGCATGGGCAGGACCTTCGGGTGAAAGAAGTCGAATTAGCTCCGAGTCGGTGAGTGGACGAAATCTCCGATTTTTACAATGCTCTTGATTATGCAACTCAATCACGGTCTATAGACGCGTCCAGGAAAGGAGCACATCACACAGTCCTTCAACCTGCTACATTCGCTGGCGACGCCGCTACCGCCTCCAGGATATTCTGCGTCTCGCCCTCATGTGTTCACTCTGCGCCTATCGGACGGCCAGATATATCTGTTCCACGGATATAGCGCGGAAGTCGTCCGAGAGTGGGTTCGCACTATCAACACCTGGGCTGCCCGAAAGTCCAAAGAGCCGCTATTGGGTAGCGGCGGGAACGCAGAGTTTGGTTGGGGTCCTCTCTTGTGGGAACGAGCGGAGCAGAAGGACAGGGAGAATGGAGTCGGCTCGGCGGCGAGCGCCGGGACGAGTTCGCCGTCAATACCTGCAAACGCTGGATCCACGCTCAGTCCGCTCAGTTCTGTTCCCGGTCCAAAGTATGCAGCTTCGATGCGGAGCTTTGCCAGTGCCGCCAGCGCCGAGAGCGGACGGAGTGCGGCTACTGTAGCCGGAACGGGAGCAGCGTCAGCCGACGCAAAGAAGGAGCTTGCAAAGCGCCTCAAGCGTACAAAAGTCTCGGAATGGATGCCACCAGTTCCCCTTGGAAGAGTCATGTCCGTGTTGCCAGAACCACGACAGCGCGCGGTATGGGCTCGACAGCAGCAGCTCGTACTTGCCGACATCGAGGAGCACTCCGGCTTCCGAGATCCACTCGATCGCCTCTACGTCGGGCATCCGGCCCTTCGCCAAAAGGCGCAGGCCAACTGGATGCGCAAACAGCGCTGGCTGATGCGCGAATACGAAAAGTACGGCACTTACGCGCAACTCCTCATAGGGGCGCCAGCGGAGGCCGGAACCGAGATTCAGTCCCCAGTGGCCATGCCGGCACCCCCCATCCCCGTCGCCGTACAGAAACCACGAAGGAAGAGTATCGGCCCGTCGACGACCTACTCGCCCGGGTCCATTGCACCCGAGAGCCCACCCGCCGGGACTCCCGTCACCGCCGGCGTCACTAGTCCCGCTGCATCTTCCACCTCCTCAAGCAGCAAGACCCGCAACGATAGTTTGGACATGATATCAGAGGCGCGGGAAGCGGCCACCGAAACGGCCATGGTCACAGAGACACGGTCGCGGCCTCGACGCAACTCGAGCAGTACCGTCCTCCCTCGTTCGCCTTCAGCCGCGAGTCCCAGCACCGTCAATTCTCTTCCTCTTGCTGCAGACCTTCACCCGCGGCAAAACCACACTTTACCACGACTGTCGAGCGAATCGAGGCGAGAGTCGATGGATGAGTCGACAAATATTTGAGCATCTGGCTTGTTTCATTGCTCTTTGTATCCTACTTCGGACACTCTGTACATATAATATTTCCCTTTCAATTTTGACATTCATGCATCATCGAGAGCGAGTGAGACGAACCAAAGTTCTGGCACTTAGATGAACGCAGCTATCTTGAGTCTGTCATTTATTGTGATGTGTAGCGGCCATCAGGTCACCGCGTAATTTATGTGAATCGAAGGCTGGGAAGCCGGGAAGGGAACATACAACGGCCAATTGGACAGCACGTAATTTATTGCTACGGTGCTGATGCCATCCACGGAAGGGGCGCGACCGCTTCATGGCCAACGACAGCAACAGGGCCGATGGCGATCCTCCAAAAGTCCAGCAGCAACGTGACGATCATGCACGCGCCGAGCGAGTCCACGGCGACCCTCGTCACGGTCCAGTTCTGCCCTTCCAGGTTTTCGTCCAACCTGTAGAACATCGGGAAGCTGACGATGAAGTAGATCGCGTAGAACAAACTTCCTACGGTAAACATCGAAAAAGGATCGGGATAATTGTAATATGGGAAGGATTGAATGCTGAACGTCTCGAGGAATGCCGTGAGGTAGGAGAACGTCAAGACCACGGATCCGAGGGCAAGGGTGGAAGAGGAGACGCGAAGGGACACGAAGCGGATGAGTCTCGTTGCCACGACGTGGTACAGCAAGAAGTAGCTGTGTGTGATCAGGTACAATGCGATGGGAACGTCGTTTAGACGGTGAGCGGGAAAGGTGTAGCGACAATGCAGGATCGTGTAAAAGTAGTGAGTCCAGACGTAGTTTGCAACGAACGAGTAGATCGCTAGCCACAGGTTGGCTTTGGTCGTGTAACGTTTAGCCCAGTGGACGGAAGCGTCATCGCAGAAGGAGGGAAACAGGAGTGGAAGGATGATGGGAGGCAGACCGAGAGAGCAGCCGAGGCGCATGTAGGACCACTCGTCAAAACGCTCATAAGTCTTGGAGAGTAAGATCCAAGCGAAGGCGCAGGTCCAGGCGGTTGACCAGTAAAAAAAGAAGCGCTCTCCTCTACGCTTTGACATGTTTCGCGCTAGATAGTATCCTGAAGAAGAGGAGAGGAGAGACGCAGCGCTGCGGTTGCGAGGCTTGCCCATGATAGAAGACGAACGCGGCGAGAGAGAGGGCCGGACAGAGAAGGTGGAGATCCGGAGAGAGATAGGGAGTCAGGCCAAAGAGACAGGTAGCGGGACAGGCAGAGAGGCAAAGCTGCATCTACTGTATATAAAAAGGGTTGCCGCGACAGGCTCGGGGCTGAGGGGCCGAGGGCTGAAGGCCTGAAGGGGGTGCTCGAGTTGCCGTTCGACACCGCGCAGCGCTCTCATGTCATCTGTCCGAAAAAGGCGCTGTCCGCCCAGCCACCGACCTCGCATGGGGGTTGGGAACAGCCAAATCCGGCAGGGCTCTTTGCCCAACGACGAGTTCCTCCATGTCCAATTTATCTCTATAGCCATCTTCCGGAGCGGTCTTCAAAAGTCGCGAAATCGTCCGTCTTTTCTTTATACACGAGAAACCGCTCAGACATGGCGTAGCTCCTCGGTTCCTTTCCGGCGTCTCTGCCGTTCCCGTTGATGAAAGTGCCCCAGAGAGCTTTGCTGCGACACTTGTATATTAGGATGTGATCAGGAATTTCGGAACATCTCTTGACAAGCTGAAGGACCTGCATATCAAGTACGTGACTGACAAACCGGCAGCGCCTGAACTAACTGTCGAAGTCTTGCAAGGGCTGCAGCCTCTTTACATGAGCAGCAACCGTGTTCACAAGATCAGTGAGAGTGAGGTACACTCGCAGCATGGTACCCTGTGTGAGACTCTTACATTTGGTACTAATGACTTTCCCGGTTAACATAGAATGAAAATCCTGGCCTCGTCAAGCTATCACTGTCCTCAAAGCGGTAGCGCGAAGTACCGTTGGGCTATCATGATGCGGATCTCTCGACGGCTGCGGCATCCATCGACGGCTGTGAGGTGGTCGAAGAGGAGTGCTAGAAAGCTCAAATGAACTATCCCGGACCAGACACAGACCGCGCGTGACAATGCAAGCCCTATGCTGAAGCTGAGGATTGCACCGCCCTCCATGGGGAGCGTAGGATCGGGGGTTAGAAAGGGGAACGGGGCAGGGGCGAATACCAAGCTTCCGACCAAAATCTCGTTGGTGTTCTGGAAGGGTGGATCGGGGATTAGAAAGGGGAACGGGGCAGGGGCGAATGCCAAGCTTCCGACCAAAATCTCGTTGGTGTTCTGGAAGGGTGGGTTCTTGGAGCTAAGGAGATTCGAATGAGATTTTGGTTGACGTCCCTTATTCGTGCTCGTACGCACCCCGTCTCCCTCCTTTGTGACAATTGAAGCTCGCGAATTCATGCGGATTTGTGTTCTTGCGCTAGTGGCGATGCACAGAACACTACCCTTACCACCATGGACCCAACATCATGCGACACATCGAGTACATATGATGCTACCATCTGTTCTTTGAATATCCTTTTCCAGTGCCAGCTTTGAACAACTCAGACATGCTCTGTTGTTTGATGAGGAAAAGCCGCAAGCAGACTTTGTGTAGGAGGTGCTACACGAGCTATGTACAAGGCTCAACCTCGAGTTAAGGAATCCACCATTCCTAGTTCACACCTTCTCGGTTCCCCTGCAGCGCTATCGCCGCCATGTCGATGCGTAAGTCCATGAAACTCTCAAAACCTAACGCAGACGAACGTGAGCGACCCGGTGCCACCCTACCGTCCAGCGCATAACTGATTGCATACCCCAGTAGAGCGGAAAGTTGGGTTTGAGTCCGTCCAAGAGTCTATGGGTTGAGCGCACAGAGAAGGGTGATGTTGTCCCCTTTCAGCAGTATCCGGCCGAGCGACTTTCGCGTGTCGTCCTTGGCTGAGACCTCCTCCGCCTCATCCAGCACTAAGCTCATGAACTCGTCGAATCCCTGATAAAAAAAGCAAGGTCAGGTTGGGAGCCATAGCCGAGAGCTTAGCAAACCGCTGCTCACAATGATCTGTCCTTCGATACGAAGGTCGGTCTGCTCATAAAGCCAGATTTGCACGCGCGATTTCTGCAGTCAGGAAGGGTTGATCAGTCCTTTGTAGAAAAGGATACGTAGATTGAGCAAGTTTTCGTACCTGCTGTAGGAGACGAAAGATCAGGTTGATCGGCGCTACCATGATCTTCTGCACTTTTGTAGCCATGTTTACTAATATATGTTGTTTATGCTGTGATGAAATGGGAGAGGGTATGCGAACGGGAGGGATGCCGTATCTTGAAGGGTCGAGCTGGGATCAGTGAACGATGGGATGGATGCGTGAAGCAAAACTGCGAAGCTACAAGTACGAAGACTGGGAGCCCGAAAAGGAAAGGACTTTGTCCCCCCAAGTCGTTTCCATTCCCTTTGGCATCTTCATGGGCACATACACCGTGGGAGAGAGGAGTCACCCCAGCAGCAGCGTTTTTAGCACGTCCACATGACCGCTGATACTGGAAGCCATACGCTCGCGCTTGGCGCACAAGCTGCTTCCATTGTGACGGCCGAAGGAGGAACCGCGAGCACCCTGCGCGGATCACAAAAGGAGGTTTCGTTACGCATATGGCTCGGAATTCAAGAAAGCGCTCCTTTAGCGAAGATAGCACTGTTCGAAGGGTGAGCCCAGCAATCTCAGGAGGTTCCGGTAACATTCCCCTTAACTTGAGCACTTCACAGGAACGTTGATGGCGTAGTACGAGGGACAAACGGTCTAGGCACCTTATTGAACGTTTCCAGCCTAGCTACGCCCCTAGGCGTGTACAAAGAAGGCCAACTGCGAACCAGGGATATGCGATTCTTTACATTTTGACGCCTTCAGAACACCGGGTGAAACCGATCAGAAGAGTGTCCAGAACGCGCACCGGCTAACAGGATCAGCGACGATAAAGGTCGTCCCTGCCGCTTCCTCGAGATCTTGGAACGTCTCGCCTGTCGGGGGCATAGTTGCCCCCATAGTCCAAAACCGGGCTCTGAGATCGCTCCCTATACCCGCCCCGTCGTCCATGATCCGAACGGCTATGGCTACTTCTTCCTTCGTCGTAACCGCGGTCAGGGCTCCTGCTGCGGCGGCGATACGACTCACGGTCTCCACGTCGCGGCGAGTATGACCTCTGCGGTCGCCTATTGTCTTGATAGTCGCGGTATGGGCCACGAGATCCGCTGTTGCTACGTGCCCCATCGCGATCGTAGCGGGAGGCATGTGCGGGCTGGCCAATAGGACCGTAGTCATTTTTCCGAGTAACTCCACTACAAATATCGATGTTCAATTTAGAGTGTCATCGAGCGTTACCGACGTAAGAACATACCGGCTAGGAGCGTCATACACGGGTTGGTGGTGCTGTTGGTAAGGAGCAGCAGCGGCCCTTCGGTCAGCAAGCTTTTTTTCGATATCCCGAGCGATGGGCACAGGTATACGTGGCAAGATTGTCCCGAGCCACTTGTTCTCGGTTAGCAGATCGTTAAGAAAGCGGCCAATGGTGATAGAGCGAGGCTTTTGACCGGCTTCTACGGATAAATCCTCTTCGTCATCAAGGTATGGTTCGAACCACGACCAAAGATCAGCGGGCTTGCCAGCGTAACGAAGATACAAGAAGCCTAGTGCTCGAATGTGCCTGGCGATGATAAGTTTGCGTCAATCAGCGCCCAACTCTTCCTTCGATAAAAACGGCAATCTCTTACGGTGAGTCAGTGTGTGTAATGAGCTCTTCCACCTGATTCTCTGTAAGTTTCAAGGTCCAGAGCTTATAAAGCAAGCAGAAGGCGGTCGAAGCGTGGTTTCCTCCGAAAAAAGGTTCTGAATCCAAGAGAAAGAGAGAGCACAAAGGAACGAGGCGGAGAGATGACCCAGAGGGGAAAAGCAATTAGAACAGATGTTCACAAAGCACAACCCTGCAATGTTGCACAAGCATGTATACCCAACGGAGGTGGGAAGCTTCTGTGCGTATGTTCGCCCCCACAAGCGCCGGGTGGCAGAGTAGGGAGATCGTGGCTTATAGATGGACTAACTCACCAAGTGAAGACACTTGATGAGGAAACAGAAACGGCAGAGAAAGATCAGAAAACAAGGACAATCGGGAGTTGAGCTCAATAAGCATCGCCCGACGCAGGAGCGACCTCATCGGAACTCTCGAGGGACGCCATGATTGAAGCCAGCTCGGGCAACTTACCTCTATTGTAGATTTCGTCGACAACCTCGTGGAAAGTTTTGATCTCGTAGAGTCCCTTGAAGTACGCCGAAGTGAGGATATTCTGATAAAGAACGTTATGCAGGTTCATGGTGGTAATGCTGCCCACAGTCTCGAGCTTCGCAGAACGCTTGGATTCGGGTTCTTCGGACATTCTGGATGGTACCGCCTGGATCGATGAGTGTACTGTAGAGCTGGCTGCTGAAGACACACACGTCTGAGGGCGGTCGCTGATGAGTGTGCTGTACATGCATGCTCGTAGTTTTTGAAGATTGTGTGGCTTTCAGGACCGGCTGTCTCGCGAAGCCCTAACCCTGGCACCGTACCGAGGCGAGTCAAACTGCCACCCGCAACTACGGTACAGTGACATTAACAACGACTAAGAACGACGTCCCAAACGACGCAGGAATCATGTATTTACGATACGATCATGCAGAGCTTTACGCTCCCACTCTCCGGGAATTTATACGCGAGAACCCTCTGGGCGTGCTGACCACGGCGATCGACAATCCATCCTTCCCGTTTCTCCAGTCAACCCATCTTCCCTGGCTCATCGATGTGGAGGACAACGACAGCGAGACCGAACTTGGAATCCTTCGAGCTCACTTAGCTCGTGCAAATCCGCACGCAAAGGCTCTCATTGCAGCCGCTAAAGCTTGTGCGATCGAAACAGAAGAACTACCACACGGCCCTGTGATCTTAAAGCGGGATGTTATGGTGATGTTCACCGCCTCCTCCCATCATTATATCCCTCCAAAGTTTCTTACTGCGACAAAGCCAACCACGGGCAAGGTTGTACCCACGTGGAATTATGCTGCCGTTCAAGCTTATGGAACGGCAACCATTTACTTTGATCCCTCTCACCCTTCCACCGACGCTTTCCTGACGGGAGCCGTCAAGGATCTCACGACCATGGCCGAGCGTGGCATACACCCCGAAGCGCCTTGGACGGTAGACGAAGCGCCACCTGCGTACATAGAGTCACTCAAAAAGGCTATCATGGGCGTGAGCGTGAAGATCACGAAACTCAGCGGAAAATGGAAGATGAGCCAGGAGCTGAATGCAGGCGACAGAGCGGGCACGATTGCAGGATTTCAGGCCATGGATAGCGATATAGGACATGATATGGCCAGGATGATCGACGAACGGGGCAAGATGAAGGCTGAGAAGGCCAGCTGCCCGCGGTAGTGTAGGTGCCAACGAGAAGACGTCCAGCCTGATTGGCCAACAGAAGTAGCAGATTGATTAAATACAATGTTGAATGTCCATCGTGCATGATAGCACAGGATCCGTCCCGCGTCCCGGTACCAATGCTATCCGCAACCAGCATCGGAGGGGCTCCCCGCCTCTTCGGCCAGCAGCCCTTTCAAAACTGCATCCTTCACGAGACTGGGCCATAGTGCGTCAAACTCCTTCCTCCTGATGTCTAGCTGCATCCCTTTCTGACTCATCCCGCTCACCAACCCTTTCACAAAGGCAGAGCCCCCAATGGCCACTCGCCGAGGAAGAGCCGCACGCGCTTGAAGCGCTGTCTCATACGCTGCCTGATCGTCCGCCCCTTCGCCGCTGATCCGCAGGCCGAGTGGGAGCGTGGCGTCGGGTGTCCGCCAGATGGTCGCAGAAGGTAGACGCGCGACCGTCCTCCGAAGAGAGCCTGTAGGAAATTCTTGAATGAGCAAAGGCTAGGAAAGACATGACTGTTATGAGCTCAACGAACTCACCAAAGGTAGCCTCAGCTTCCTCGACATCCTGCGCGGTGACGGGCGTACTGCACAAGACCTTCAGTGGCAAATGGCTTAGTCGGAACACTACATATTGCCTGAACAGCGGTATCGAGACGGCAGGGTTTTCTTCGGTCGATATCTCCAACTCCTGGACGTTTCGGAGCAGGGCCAAATGGTTCACATATTTCAGTTTGGTGATGTGATTGTTGGAGAGCGTTACGCGCTTGAGGAAAGGGAACCTCTTCAGTCGGGCCAGGACCGGCGCCAACCGGATCACACTGATGCACGTGAAGGACACCGATGTTACAAGAGTCGGATCGGCACGATCCAATGCCACAGATGGATCTCCATATCTGAATGGCGAGAAGTGTGAGAACTATGTGCAAGATGATACACGAAACGAAACACGTACATGGTCAGCAATCCGTTTTCAAGCTCCGCACAAGCTGTGTCCGATGCTTGGAAGAAGCCTATCCTGTCAGGTGTCAGCGGTTTCGTCTTTTTTGAAGTGTTGGAGGGTTCTTACCGCTCTCTGCTACGCGCGCGGTAGACGGCCGAAGCTTGGCAGCGCTGGACGTCCTCGTGAGTGGTGGTGACGGCCTCAGAGCACTGGCAGGTCGCTGAGGTTGCTGCTGCCATCCGACGTCTCCGGTGCGCGAGGACCGGATTGGCATGTCCAATATCCCTTCTAAGCCAGCTGCGGCTTCCAAATCCCATCGTTTCCGGATGTGAGCAATCGCGCGCTCTTTGTCGTCTTTCTGAGAGGCGATCCGCTCGCTCTCCTTGCGTTTCTCCGTCTCTCGGCGAGCAACATTCGTCGCCGAGCGGCGCTCTTCTTCACTGACGCGTCGCCCGTCCAAGACCTTCAAGGAGCGGATGCGGTTTATTATGAACGCCCGATGCACACCGTCACTGCAGACAGGATTGTTTTCCAATGCCAATTCTGACCGTCGTACAGTCAGTTTTCGACTTGAGCAGGATACAGTATCGTTGTGGGTCAAACGCACCGAATACGCGATCGCACCGCAAAACATCGGAGATGTCATCGAAAGAAGATATGTCATTGCCGGCCAACGCGCAGCGCTTCAGGTTTTCAAGATGATGGGCATTTTTGACTCCAGTGATCTGAAGAACTGCTTTGTTGGCCTAGGAAGCACCGAGCGGTCTTTATGCTTCCTCGTACCTGGTTGCGCCGCAAATTCACCTCAGCCAAGTTTTCTATTTGCCCGAACGTAACAATGCCGGAAATGAGGTTGTCTTCAAGATTGAGAACTCTAAGCTCTCGAAGGTGACGCATGTGATCAGCTGGATAGGAGACGCTGCGATCAGTAGATTCAATGACTGGTTCGGCATCTGTTCTTCACTTACAAATCACCGAAATCCGATTACTATGCAAGTCGAGCACGTCCAGCTTGGCTAAAGCTCCGAGACCGCCGATCTCCCGTATCCGATTTCGCCCAAGGAGGAGAACTCGCAGGTTTACCAACGAGTCTAAACCGCTGAGAACTTCGATCTGGTTGTTGTAGAAGTCAAGAAATACAAGGTTCGTCAAGTGGCCGAGATGTTCAATGGCGACGATGGTATTGTTTTGGTAGTTTAGAAATCGAAGTCCAGTCTCTTGGTACAAGCTCACGCAAGTCTGAAATGTTTTTCCATCAACCTTGAACGAGCATGAGTTTCGAGCGAATTCGACATTTTTCACTTACACTCAACCCTCTTCGGCTCAGGTTTATTCTTTCTCTCCCGCCTTCTTGCGCTGGAAACGTCGGCTCTTCTGCTGGCCGCGCCATCTACAGCCGAAGCGAAACTATTCGTCATTCAGCATTCACCCGAAAAGCAAGCAAAGCGCCTGCAACACATCCACTTACTTCATAAATCGAGGCAATCGATTGCGCACGCTTTGGCGTCCAACCGAGGCTCTCCTCGGCTTTCGAGATCCACAGTATTCCCGCCGAAGCATTCCCGTCTGGTTGTGGGATTGGAGTGTAGGGATTGGAGTTACGAACGCTTAGGGAGGATGCGGAGGATGCACGTGACGGTATCGAATGCGTTTCTGGCGTGCTAGTGCGCGATGGGACAGCCTGCTGGCTAGAGCTAGAGCGAAGAACCTCGCTCTCTTCCAATGCAGAAGGAAGTAAAGCGGGGGCAGAAGAACTTCTGGTGGTATGAATGGCCGAAGGATCGGCGTTTTTGGCGGCGGATGCCGAGAGGGGCTGTCGGAGGAAATCAATACAAGTTTTCATGTAGTGAGGGGTCTTACTGGGATGCTCATACCTCAATAAATAGGTAGGGTGACGGAGACCAGGCAGATTTTCCCGGAGATGCTGCTGTGGAAGGTAACGCAATAAATACGTGCCGACGTCGTTCGAAAGGGATCGCCGCCCGCACCTTTCCCTGAACCTGCAGTGGAAGGTCGAGAACTTATCCGTTTCCGACTTTCCTGATACCTTGGTGGCTTTGAAGAGGTTCATTGAGTTTCATTGAGTTAACGTACAGAAGTGTTCTCTACTTATGGTGACTAGCGTACCGTTCTGTCGTTACTTCGTTTGGCAGCATTTGGACTTCCTGTGTATTGCATCGTCACTTCCGACATCTGCACCGCTCTTCAGTCGCAAAGATGACACAGTAAGCTCGAGTATTGGACTCGCTCATCTCGCGCGCTTTACGAACCGACCTCAAGTTGTATGGTATTGGTGGTTTGATTGACCAAAACATGTCTTGTCGTAGCATTCCACGACCGCCGCGTCCACCGGGTGCTGACTGCGGGCGACCGCTGGAGGCTGCGGTGGGAGATCCAGCCGGGCATACGGTATTGGTTTTCTTCGATTTGTTTGGTGCAGCAGAAGTTGCTCGTAGCATACTGGCCCTTGACGACAGACTCTGCTGACTTTTGGAGCAGCCGAATCGTTAAATTGACAAGCGCGTCGGTCATTTTTAAGGTTTGTAACTGATTACGAGAGGCCCTTCCGCAGACGGTGCGCGACGCAAACAACAATCGACGTTTTCTGGCCTGCCGCAAGTTGACAGACGCACCTACTTCCACCATGTCGCTTGCCGATCTAGTAGCCGTTTCGGAAGCCGACATCACTTCACTGGAGCCTCGGGGTCCCGAAGACAGCGTGCAAGAAGTCGCATCGGTACCTCTCGAATTCACAAAGGCTATCGACAGACAGCGCGACACTCAACCCCGCAGCATCCTCGACGCTGAGCTGCGCGATGCGGCTACGCGGGCCCTCGCAACCAACTTTCTCAACGTGCCAGATCTCGATCTGGATGTTCGTGCATACATGGTCGAGACAACGTTGCCCACGCTCATATATGCCCTTGAGAAGCTGCTCAGAGAGGTGGAGAGACGGAACCTCATACCAACCGAAACTGGAGAGCTCAAACCATCAAGAGAGACTTTCGCGGGCGGACGGACGGCTGATGCCGCACCTGCAGCTGATGGGGCCATAGTCGATCAGCCGGATAAGCCTGTGGAGCAGTTTGATGCAATAAACTGGCTGGGTAAGATATGATGGGATATTTGGCATCTGTACGCTTGTTCACCCATCGCAGCCCAGTTCTTGTACCGCAACAATCCCCGCTTCTCGAACTTCTCCTCGGCTACTTCTTCACCTTATGCGCAAAGCATGCAGGCAGCCACAAAGTCGCTAAAAGAACGACTTCTCGAGCTCGAAAACTCCCGCCGAGCAAAGGCTCGTTCAGAAGAGCTGCAAAGGCGGCAGGACACCGACCGTGCGGCTCGAATCCGTTCAGCACAAGCGGCGGAACGTCAGCGGAGCTTTGTTGAACTCTTGAGTACGGTGTTCCGAAAATGGACCTCAAAATTGTGGAGGCCCCAGCCGGGATTTATCCTGCATTCCGAAATGGTGTGTGCTTTAATTTTGGGCAGGCGGTTTCAACGATATATGAACCTCATCAGCTTCGCGGATTAGCTAGAAGCGTACAAGCAGGTTTTCAGAGGAGACGTTCTGCAGACAAACCCTGAGCTTATGATGAAACTCGATGCCTTGATTACCGCGCAGACACCTACCGCCCGACCGGGATCGAACCTTCTCGATGCTAGCAGCATGAACAGTGTTGCGACAACTCCAGACGCCGATGCCGCAGTTGAGGACGATACAGACACCGCTTCTACGTCTCCATCAGGAGCCGCGCCATCATGGGCCGTACGCGACCTGCAAACGAAAAAGTTTTTGGATGAATATGTACAGGTGCATACGACACTCACAGAACAGTGGACGTTGGAGGAGCTGTCTGTTTTTCTGAAAGAGCTGTCCACCTGCATCGTGCGCACTGGAGATGACATTAAAGAGAGATACGCGGCTGGATTCTTTATGCCGCACTTCTCGGATCTACCGGGAGATGCTTCAAAGGAGCAATGGACGGCCAAGCTGTTAGAATCTCTATCATCCTTTTCGACAGAAACGGATGGAGCAGATGCCGCCCAAATCCGAGTAGAGTTTGAAAAATTCTGTTCCGGTCAGGTAGACACGCCGGTCGACGGTGAGGCGTCTGCTCGTCGGGCCAGCATCCTAGACCGTCGTGGGAGTACTCTGGACCAAGGAAGCCGTCCGCAAAGTGGGCAAACAGGCGAACGAGCGACAACCCCTGCTAGCGGCGGGATCTTGGAGGCAGAGAATGCATATCGGATATTCACACGGAATTTGGTGGCCACTCTTGGGGTTGAAAGTAGCGTCGCATTCATGGAGTTCCTCTCAGAGACTCTGGGTGCTGAGGAGAGGCGAGCGGCAACGGAGAAAGCGGCCCGCGATGCTGCGGCGGCGGCAAGCGCCGCGGCCGCTGCCGCGCTAGCCGCCAAGGCCGCCGAGCCCGAACGACCTACAACGTCTGCCGAGACCCGGAATTCTCTGGCCGGTTCGCTTTTCGAAGCTTTGCAGAAGAAATATGGAGATGGTGTTACTGCTGCCGATGCCGGGAACATGGTTGCTCGGGCGTTGACAGGCATAGAGGCAGGGTCTGCGTTGCATTTTGCACTCGAATCTATGAAGGCCGATGTTGCAGCACAGTGGACGGATCTCACCCACGCACTGGGAAAAGCGGAATTCGTGTCTCAAATCGGGCAGCGTTCGGGGGCAGAGCTATCAGATCCAGCGTATGCGGAGCTGGTCGAGCTGCTCATTCGAAACTGCGGGGAGCCCGAAGCACCATCGGAACCTCAAGCGGATCCTGAAAAGCCAACGGCTCCCGGTGGTTTGACGGCAGCAGAGAGGACGCGGCTTGAACAAGCTGCTATCGCCGAGATCCAAGCTCTGGGCGCTGAGCGAGACACCAACGTGTCCGGGGCATGTACAAAAGCTCTTGATATCCTTGCGACAGCTCTTGAAAAGTTTCATATCGAGCACTCTGTGCGCGGCCGGGTCTCGCTGTTGGAGCAAGCTACAACGGTCGACGGGACCTCGACTCTACTGCGTCACATCGCAACAAGCGCTAGTCTGCGGACTGAGCTGTTGGGCAAAACTGCCGATTCTGCATCAGGCCTTGAGGGTAATGTGTTCTCAAGAGCATCGATTTCGAGGATCTCGGATCTTCGAACTGTGGAAAGTGCATCAGCAGATCCTTTCCTTTTGCTCATGGCACAGGAAACCGTAAACCGTTACCTTGGAGTTCCATTGAAAGGTTCAGACGGTCATACAATCGGCGTTTTCGGCCTCAACATGCTCGGCAGCGACAATGACTTCGATGTCGCTGATGCATCCTTCATTGAGGTATGCTCGAAATTCATGTATCTATCGCTAAGAAACCATCTGATGGTAGTTCTTCCTCCATGCAGACTGCTATGACAGCTCTGGTTGCGTCCATGACTAGAATCAGCATGCGCGAAAAGGCAATGATCCTTGCACACGCAGCCCGACAGTGGGCAGTACAGCAAAGCGGATGTGATGTCGAAGTCTTCCTTCCGGAACCTGCCATCCAGATCAACGATGCAATAGAAATTTTCAGGCTAGACGACTTTCTGCCGCAATCCGGCGAAGGCGAGGACAGTCTGGCCGCCTTTGCGGTTCCAGAATCAGCGTTCATGCGACCCCGGAGCTCCAGAATGGTCAGAGTGGCTGTCGACGATGCCGAAAGGTAGTCGGAGTTTGCGAGGGGTAGACAATTACCTGTAGCGGACCGCTAATATGTTTCATTTTACAGCAAAGCTCTTCAATCTGCAGCAAGTGCGAGCTCAACCATTGAGACCAGCGACCCCGACGGTCGTGTGTCGAGCTACGTTCCTGTGACGGATGCGTCTGGTCACTGCGTTGCGGTTATGCGCGTAAAGCCTCGTGATCCAGCACTAAAGGTATCAGAAGACGACATGGAAGAAATTAAGCGGACGACTCGAATCTTGGCCTCCGCGCTCGAATGCGTGGAGAAGGAGGGGCTTACAACCACTGGAGGATTGATAGCCGATTCCGCTGCTCTCGGTGAGCGATGGGAGCATGTCGCAAGACGTTGAACCCGTGTCTTATTTTCAACTTTATCTGCTAGATGCTGAGAGTCTGGACGAAAACTCCCGTCGGCACCTTCTTTTCCCGAAGCTGATGCTGCAGAGCGCTCGATCAGCGCTGTCCAAGCTCAACAATAACGCGCTATCGGAGCTTCGAAGCTATCGCAAACCGCCCCCGACCATACACAAGGTCATCAAAGCAGTGTTGTATCTATTTGGTAAACTGCCCAAAGAAGGTAAGTTTCTTGTGCACCGAGCCTTCGTTTGGAGATGGCCAACTGACGCCTCGGCCTCGCCAACTAGTTGAGAAGTGGAGTGACTGTTGTCGGGTGAGATAGCGGCCTGGTTGCTAAAGCTTAGATGATCTTGCCGAGCTAACTTTGTATGCTCTTCGTTTCGTGTAGTTCTTGAACATGGACCTCTTGAAAAAAATGATTGATTACGATCCGACCGCAATACAAAAGAAATCACGGTTTCAGCGGGTGAAGCGAGTGTTAAAAAGTATGTAACCAATCAACTGCCCACATCCTCTTCTCTCAAACTAACCTCTCTTTTCAGCCATCCCACACGGAGATGTCAAAAAACGCGGCTCGGTGCCAGCTCAATGCATGTCGGACTGGCTGGTAGTCAGCGTCGACCTACGTGATCAATCGCTCAAACGTCGAAAACTCCGTGCCGCCATGGCCGAGCTCGAGGAGGAGGATGATGCTGACGAAGCTGAGGCCGAAGCAGAACCCGAAGTGGACGAGGAAGCGGGAGAGAATGGTGAAATCGGAACAGGCTCGAGGTTGGGGACCGCTCAGGAAAGTGACAACCCAGCTGAACTCGACCGGGCGGCTCCTGCTTCTCATGGCGAAGGAATCACGGTGTCCGGAGGCTCACTTCCACCTGAGGAGCCAGCACCACATGAAAGCGAAGAGCCTCCAGCCGCAGAGCCTGCGCACGAAATACCTGAAGAACCGTCGGATGCCCCATCTCTCGGACCATAGTTCATACTATTGATAATAACAGTGGAGAAGTTCGAATTTGATTTCTCTTGCTGAATTGGTACTTGCTCAAAGTCCATACCAAACCGAGGTCACATCCCGTTTGAACACCGACACAGAGAACCTCTTCCTGGTACGGTATCGTCAAAACAACAGCAAGTGTAAAAGAGGATTATCATATTCATCCATACAAGCTAAGAATGGAGGTTCAAATGAAACCGATCTGTTGATACATGTAACAAAGAAGTAGAGTTTAATCTCGAGTACGCAGGAATCGAAAGGAAATCCACTCATTATTGGGTACCTTGTTCGCAACGTCAAGGGCGTCAACGTCAGCGGAAAGACGTACATACGCCTTCTTCTTTCCGTCGGGCCTAATGAGGGTGTTGATCTTGGCGGCGTCAACATCGTAGAGACGCTTGACGGCATCCTTGATCTGCCTCTTGTTGGACCGCACATCGCAGATGAAGACAAGGGTGTTGTTCTCCTCAATCTTCTTCATGGCCGACTCGGTGTTCAGGGGGAACTGCACGATCTTGTACTGATCGAGCAGGGGAGTGCGGGGGACGGACCGGCGGGGATACTTGGGAGCACGGGCGAGCTTAAGGGTCTTGGGCAGGTAGAAGTGCGTCTTGGTGCGAATCTTGTGGACGCGCTTGCCATTGGTGCCCTTCAGAGCAGCCTTCTTAGCGCCCTGTGCCTTAGCGGCAGCAGTGGTGGGGGTAGCTGAAGGTGGGAGGATGATAACAGCGCGCACAGGGTCAGCAATCCAAATCACGAGGAAGCTTGTAGCTAGCATTCCTCTAGCTCAGGCAGCAGAGTTCCTCTGCACGGTCGTCGGTGGCATATGCTCCTGCCCTGAACCCAAATTTGTATCCTGTCCCGCCCCACGAAATCAAGTCAGGAATCTCCACCTCGACGTATCCCCAGAGCGTGGCATAACGGATTCCGACTCCGCCTAATCTTTTGTCATGTCTTCCGAATACTGTTCTGTATCGCTGCCCTCCTGCCCGCCCAAGCCGAGCGAGAGAAGTATAGCTTAGCGAGCCTTCCCGTAGCACTTTCTCGAGCTAATTCGAAACTCGTGGCCGTCCTCCTTTGAGCTGACTAGTGAGCCTGGGCGGCAAGTGACCGACGCCGGTGCATCTTGCAGAGTGAGAGTATGGAACAGTATGTTTACCTTTCGTTGCTGCCTTGGGTGCCATATCTAGTTGCCTCCTCTACAAGAAAACAGAGATTGAGGGTGTGCGAGGGACCAAAAAGTCAAGGGGAGTTGCCAAAGAGGAGCCACGGAAAGTGGAACAAGAAAGCCTGCCCTAGCCCTACCTAGCTTTGCCGACTACCGGTAACGCGAGCTTGACAACTACTGGTCTTTCGATAACTTGAGTCGGGATCACGGTTATGACGATCGTGTTGACAGAGACACGAGGATTTGTACTTCCAACTTCACCATCTCCCAGTCTAGTCATCAGTCTTCTGTAAATAATGACAGGCTCTCCAGAAAAACATGTCGCACATGCGTTTATCGAAGGTGAGTGGACCGGCCAGAAAGGCGGGCAAGTCCACCGTTCCGCGTCCCTGGACCCCACGCGCGGACACTGGCTCGCAGAGGTACTCGATCGGTTCGGCGGTTGGCAGAGCCGTCTCTGATGGCGTGTAAAGATTGTAATCGAGAGCTGCCGGCGATATAGTTTGAGTGAAGATATTCTCGCCATGAAGGTTTGCATGCTTGTCCTGCTTACCGCCTAACCGACCCTTGTGCTTGCATTTGAAGACGATTGCAGGGATTTCAGGTGTTTCCTCCGCGGCGTCTCTCCCCTCCTGTTCTTCGTCGTCATCCACGGCGGGCCAGGCCACATCCTCGACCGATTGTATGGTGACACCCGTGAGTTCCTCGTACATCCTCACCATCCGTTCGACCGTAATGAGATAACGGTCATGCTGCTGTAATCTTTGCACTTGAGACGTAGCCACTCGCAGCTCTTCCGAGAGTGCCGTGATCGATTGCTTCTGTTGCTTGGCTAAGAAAATGTAAGAACGCAACGTTAGGAAGCCCGCAGGCAAGAAAGCGACCAGCTTCAGACATGGTGGCATACCTTTCGCCCGGAATTTGACAGCCTCCTCCTCCATTTGCTTGACCTGGCCCTGTGCCTGCTCTGCAGCAGCCTTCAACTCCTTCAAATTTTCCCGATCGGCATCACTCGCAACCGGCTTCTCCTTCTCAGCCTCCACGGCCTTGTTCTTGATGCTATGAGCAGCTGCCTTCTCATGACTTTCCGCAAGCGCACGTCTGGCCTCGTCCCGCTCGGCCTCGGTCTCCTTCAACTGCCTCCTGATGGCTTTGTTGCCTGAAACACCCGCTTGCAGCTTTTCTCGAAGGGACTGGATTTCGGCTTGAAGTTGGGCGTCGTACTCCTCGCTTGCTGCACAAATCAAGTCACACGGATGGTCAAAAAAGTCGGAAAAAGTTGCAAGATCCTAGGTAGCAGTACCTTTGAATCGCGCTTCGGCTGTAATCTTATATTGCGCGAACGACTCCTCGGCTTGTTTAACTCCAACGTCTTTCAACTCGTCGTAACGCGCCCGAAGCTCGATTATTGTGTCTGTAAGCTGTCCATGGCGTTAGGGGAGGTCTGGAATGCATCGCTAAGCTGAGCGAGGTTCCTCACTTGCTGCCTTTCAGTGTCTCCGAGGGCGGATTCCAGGGTAACACCGTCCTCTGCTTTGGAGGCCTCGCCGACCGGGATGGCCCGCCCCGCTTTGCGATGCGATGGGGCGGCAGCCTGATGAAGCAACTCGGCTTCCGCGTCTTCTCTCGATGCTCCGGTACTATTCCTCATCGAATCCTCTGATGCTGGTGTTGCAGGTAGCGGGGACGCCCGCTTAGTAGTTGGTTTACCTTTTGTAGGCGCGGGATAATTTTCTTCGGCCTGCTTTAAATTTGCCTTTACCGCGGGTTTTGGCTTGGTACCAGCTTTTCTCTTATCCTCAAGTACGGGAACTGACGCGGCATCTTCCACCTCAATCTCCGACTCCATCGCATCGGCTGCTGGCACGTTGACCGATTGTGAGCGCTGTCTCGTAGCCGCGTTTTTCTGGCGGGCGGAGGTTGGCCGAGGGGGAGACGGAGGCGGCTTCGCGTTCTTCGCAGAACTTTCTTTGGGCTCTTCGGCTTCGATCGATGCATTCTTTGAACGCTTGGCAACCTTACTACGCTTCTTTGGAGGAGCTGGCAAGAGCGTGTCAGCCACCCCCTTGGTTCGACGGGACGCAGTGTGGTGTTTCTCACCTTTCTCAGTAAGCTCATCCTCTGTATCAGGGGCATCTTCCACTGCCGATATCGTATTGGACGACCCAACGAGCTCGTCCTCCTCTTCTTCCACCGCCTGCGACTTTTTTGCTCGCGCCTTGGTGGCAGGCTTGACTGCAGCTTTCGGGGCGATCGCGGCAGCCTTCCTCTTTGATCCCGTTTTGGAAGGACCACCGTCCTTGTCCTCAGACGCGTCCGTCTTCCCCTTTGTCTGTGTCATTCTGGCTCCATCCACCACCCAGAACGGAGTGACAGTAGTGGTGCGCTTTCTTCTGCCGTCTGTGGCGTGCAGAGACGAGGGTTTGGGGTTTTCTTTGTCCACTGACTTTAGGGCAGCTTGTGTGGGCTTTGCTGCTGCGGCTGTCTTTTTCTTTGCCTTAATGTCAGTCTCGGTACCAGATGTAAGCGAACTCTCAATGTGAAGAGGTAGATACCTGTGACTTTGCCATGTTCCGTCGACCTCCCCGTCCCTCACCGATGAGCATTGACCAGCGAGTACCTCGTTCGTGGACGGGAGGAGAGTGACAGACAGGCAGACGGGGGTCACAAACGCGTCGGAAGGGTTCGGACACGATGCGACAAGGTTGATGTTATCAATGAGCACTGCCACCCACCCCCAACCCACGCAGCCCAAACGCCAAAAATCCCTTTCTCCCCGTTTTCCTTTCTTTTGTTTTTTTTCCCACCAACACACCCCTCCTTCTCCCACACATCAGACCCAATGATAACGTCGTCAAACGAACAGAAGCTAGCGGAAGTCATCGACTGGCTGAGAACTCACGACATCGAGTACGACTCCAACGCCATCGAACTCCGTCGCGACGAGGCCTCCGGCGCGTTCTCAGTGTACGCCATCCAGCACCTCTCAGACGAACAGACTCTTTGCCGTATACCCAAAGAGACCGTCCTCTCAAGGAGAACTTGTGGAGCTGCCGATGCGCTTGAAGAGTCTGAGCTCGGTGGCGTGCTAGCTCTTGCCTTCTGCGTGCTTTACGAGAAGGCCTTGAAGGAGCGGTCGCCTTGGTGCGGATATCTCAACAGCATCCCAGAGGAGGAACACCTGCCTCTCTTGTGGGACGAAGATGACCTGAGGATGGCAGACGGAACGGACGTGCAGCTCATGCTGCAGCGAGACATGCCTCTCCTGATCAACGACTACAACGAGCACATCGTTCCCTTGGGCGAGCAGACCGGGATGGACCCTGCGGACTACACCTACGAACGTTTCCTCCAGGCGGCCTCCCTCGTCAGCTCGCGAGCGTTTGAGATCGATGCGTATCACGGAGAATCGATGGTCCCTCTGGCTGACCTGTTCAACCACCAGACCTCCACGCCCTTGACGGAAGGCGAGCACGTGCACTTCGAGACGGACGCCGACGTGTGTCCACATTGCGGCGCCAACGGGGCATGCATGTGCGCTGATTCCGACGAAGAGTTTGAAGCTCCTGATACGGAAGATCCCGATGACTTTGACGAGAGGGAGGAACCCGAGTTGTACGATCCAGAAGAATGGTTGGCCCCCGCGGATCATCAGGCTGATCCATCGACTTGGGACACCACGCACGAGGTGGACTTTCTCGAGATGAACATGGTTCGGACGTGTGCGCCCGGAGAAGAGGTCTTCAACACTTACGGAAACCATGGTAACGCGTACTTGCTATCGCATTACGGGTTCGCTGAACCAAAGAATCCTTTTGACGAGGTCATCCTGCCGATGAAAACGATAATCGAAAACGCTTCGCGGAAGCTGGGAGACGAGCGCGTGCAGGAGCGTGTACAGTTCTGGGTGCACATCGGCCGCGATATCGTGGACGACATCATGCAACCGGAGGACGACAGCGACGATGATGACCATGACGAGGAGGAGGAGGAGGAGGATGGAAGCGAGGGCTCCGACGCAGGATCCGAGCGGGCAGATGGAAGCGACGAGGAAGGGGGGGACTATGAGATGACGGACGACTTTCATTTCGACTCGAGCGGCAAAGCTTCCTGTAACCTTCTCGCCTTCCTTCATATCATCCTTGTGGACACTGCGGTCTTCCAAGCGTTTGTCGAGGATCCCGCAAAGTTCGACCGATACGTTCGAGCCATGGAAACGGGCGGCTGGACGTCGACGGGGGGGCCCACCAGCAAAAAGACTCGCAGCACCGGCAACAAGGTCCGTGCCACGCAGTCGCCTCTGCATCGGGCCGTCAAGATGATCCTACATGATTTCGCAAACGAACGGCTGGACCGTTATTCCACGACATTAGAAAACGACCGTACCTCTCTGAAAAACTTGACCGAGACTGCTTCTCCCGTGAGAAGGTTTTGCCTCCTCCTACGGATCGGCGAGAAGGAGGTGCTCATGCGTGCCAAGAAGAACTATGGAATCGTGACAGGGATAGCGCGGCGATGAAGATTAGCACTCTGTGTATACTGTAATAGACCACCCGAATACTTCGCGGAGTCTCGTATTGCTACTCGTTTTGCATATATCTAGCGGCTGCCGAATGTGAAGAATTGGGCGTGGTCGTGAGAAGGTGAGAAGGTCTGCGGTTTTTTTTCCGATTGCCATAAGGGGATCAGGGAGAGTCCCTTGACCGATTGTCAAAAGACCGATGCAAACGTAAGAGACTCTATCAACAGGATCGGAACCAACTGCTGCTACTAGGAAGCCCAGGCGGGAGGCAGAGGGGTGGGCACTGGGCAGAGGGAGGGGCCTCTCGATTCGACAGCGCGGAACTCTTCGGAGCCTTGCCCCCTCCTTTTTTCCCCCCTCCCCTTGGTCGCTTTTCTTGAGGCGTTTGCCTCTCTCTCTATTGCTCATTTTCGCACAATCCCTTCTCCGAAATCTCAACCAGAGACACTTTGGGGCCGGATATCCCAGTGACCGAGAAAACAAGCAGAAATGTACGACTTCCCTCCTTCATCCATCGATCGTCTACATCCAGTCAACGCTCGACCCAGCCTTCCGCTTCTTCCGACCCGATACTGACCGGAAGCTGCGCTCTTTTCCCCTCTTCACAGGGCCAACCTCCGCACCCAGAAGCGTCTGGCTGCCGCCGTCCTCAAGTGCGGTCAGCGCAAGATCTGGCTTGACCCCAACGAGGTCAACGAGATCGCTAACGCCAACTCCCGTGAGTTTCCTTCTTTTGACTCTCCCGGGCTTTTCCAGGGAAGGGAGATGGAGGGAAAGGGGAGGGATTCTCAATTCAGCTCCCTCTCTCAGGTCAGAACATCCGTAAGCTGGCCAAGGATGGACTCATCATCAAGAAGCCCGAGGCCGCCGTGTCCCGTTTCCGCACCAGGGAGCGCGCCGCCGCCAAGCGTCTCGGTCGTCACACCGGTCCCGGAAAGCGAAAGGGAACCAACGGTAGGTCGATGGGGGGAGAGTAGGGCGAGGGAGAGAACATCCGACGGGACCGACCATTCATCCCAACCTTGGAAACCAAACAGAGGCACGTATGCCTACTACGGTCCTCTGGATGCGTCGCATGCGGGTCCTCCGTCGTTTGCTCCGCAAGTACCGCGAGTCGGGAAAGATCGACCGTCACCTGTACCACGAGCTCTACATGAAGGCCAAGGGTAACGTCTTCAAGAACAAGCGTGTCCTCATGGAGTACATCCACAAGGCCAAGGCTGAGAAGGCTCGTGTGAAGCTGCTTGAGTATGTTTTGAAATTCCTTCGAACTCGAACTGTTCGTCCCGGTCCGTTCCCCTTACTCATCCTTTGCCTTTTTTTCCCTTCCATAGGGACCAGGCCCAGGCTCACCGTGTCAAGGGCAAGGAAGCTCGCGCACGTCGCCAGGGTCGCATCGACGCCAAGAAGGAGGCTCTCCGCACCGGTGTCGTTCCCGCCACCGAGGCCAAGTAGACAGTTCGTTTTTCATTAGACGATATTTTTTTCTTGTACAGTTATCAGTCAACTTCCCCTTTTCCATGACGCCTTGCACCAGAATCCCAGACCAACGACAGCGCTAGCTTTCTGCAATGCCAGGAACCGTGGGATTCCATCCTTTCGGAAGTGGGGAATATGTCGATAACGCAGCAGTTGACGCTAGTATATCTGGAGTGAAGAAGAAATCTGCATGGCTATCTGCGTCACGGTCACGCGTATCTTTGCACGATGACTGCGTTGACAAGACCCGCGTCCTTGACTGTGGCAGTCTCGTCTGCGAGTTCCTTTGCGGGGTAGGAGAGTTGCAGGATGTATCTTCGGTTCGTCACATCCGGCCGAGAGCTGTGGTATGGTCAGAAACAATACGGTACGATCTTCAGTTACCGAAGAGAACTTACGCGTTGACAAACCGGCGGACTTCGCCGACCGTGTTTGTGTGGTTCACCTTAACAATCAATCTGAATAGCAAAGGGTAAGTCTCAAGAGAACCTGTCGGTATCAGTACGGGCAGCGATCGCATATCTCAATCTCACCTTGACCCGTCCGCAAGTCTGACCTGAATGGACGTGACAGGTTGGCCCTCGTCGATTGGAAAGGTAATGACACTCGCAGGGGCGGGGGGACCGGCAAATGACGAAGACGAGGCTCCCGTCGTCGCAGCCTTCGGGAATCCGCCTGGGAATGACTCGGTGTGTGATTCTTCCAATTCCGCAGTTATGCCACCTAGACGGTTCCCGGAACCACTGAAAGACGCAGCGGGCTTCTTTGCCGATGGTACAAAGTCCTTGTCAAGATTTCGAGACACCTTGATCTCCACGGGCTGGTCGTAGGCAACGTTCAATAGGGAGGTCGGGGCGCGACTAAGTACATAAAGTTAGTCTTGCCTGCGTCTGCAGGCGTACTTCAGGCAACGCAACAATTCTACCCGCTGTTAATGGCCCGCAGGAACTCCTGACTCTCCGGAGCGTCGTAACTGCGAAGATCTCCATCATCCAGACTAAAGCCGTTCCGCCAAAAAGTAAGGTGTCGAACGACAGGTTCGGTGGATCGCTCCGGTTGCGCCTGGACCGCAGGGGTGGAGGGACCGGCCTGGGCAGGGTCCTCTTCTGATCCCAAACGGAAACCTATGCGAGATGTTCAATTCCTTCGGAAGCAGAAATGAAAGTGGATGAATTGCTGATTTACCTGAACCGCCAAAGTAGCTCGGACGCTTTGGCCCTTCATCTGACTCTGGAGGTGGTCCAGCTCTGCAAGACATTGCGTAAGATCCTCCCGCGCAGCAGAAACGAGCATGCTGGCGACTTCCTACTTTGCGGCTTTCTCCAAAATGTTCTTTACAAGATCATCGGGGTTCTTGTTTCCTCCGGGTCCTTGCATCATCAGTCCTCTGAGACGAAATGCCTTTGAGTTAAAGCTCACGAAAGCGCAAGCGGGCCCTCCTTTTTCCTCACGATTTCTCGCCCCCGGTATAAAACTTCTGATCATCGTCCTCAGACGGGTTGTCATCGCTATCACTGGCGTTTGTTGCAGCCAGCTCCGAAAAAGTCTTCACCCGGGAACTGCGAAGTCGAAGGTTCAGACAGTGTCACACTGCGAAAGTGCATCATAGAGTCGCATTCGCTGCGTACTTGCTAGGTCCGGGTCGCTTCTTTGAGGAAGAAGAGGAGCTGGATGCTGGACCAGCACCCTGGTATGGACCGCTACTCTGGAAAGGACCGCTGCTCTGAAATGGCCCAGCCTCCGGGGCAGCACTACCAGCGGGGCGTCCGCGCTCCTCGCTGTTTTCGAAAAAGCTGCTTGTTGCTTCCTGGTTGACGTGAGTAGTGAGGCCTCGTCCTTCCCAAGAATCATTCAGCACCGGGTTTGTTCGAAAGCATACCTGGATGTCCCAGTTGTTCGCTTCCAGGAAAAACTTGGCTGGGAATGAGAGGCCGTGATCTTCAGCAAAGGGGTCGGCGAAGGATGACTCGGTCCGCAGTCTGGCCTCACCTTGGTCGGCCGAACAGCCGGTTACTCCTGAAAGGTGCGCTATGAGCTCTTGATGATCTGCCATGTCCTTAGGTGAGTTTCGTATTATTGAGGTTTGGAGGAAGTTCTGGTCGAAGATGGAAGGATTCTGGTGACGAAGGCTTCGAGTGCTGACTCGGAGTCTCGGACTTGGACACACACACACACACACACACACAATTTTGGAACCACGCCTCTCGCCATTTCGGTTTGCCGTTTTGTCTTTGCGGGCAAGAGAGAGCGAGAGAGATCCCTCCTCCCTCAAAGGCACGCAGACTTCTCCCAAGGCACATAGGCTTTTTCCATAGCGGCACCTGCTAGGTTGCTTGGGATAGCACGGAAGCTCAGTTTGTGTTGTGTGCATGCATGAATCGCCCCTCGCAAGGAGGACCGAGGTAAGTTCAAATGGCAGTCCTTGTTTTGCCCGTCACTGGAGACACCTGATGCACTGCTTTGCTTTCCCAGCTCCACGACCGAGCTAGAGAGGAAATTGAAGCACCTCTTGCGCAATTCTGAGGGCGGTCCACTTGCCCCCCAGGTTCAACTCGTCCGAGAGGACTTGAGGGATGAGTTAGAGAGGGCGGTTCTGTTGGGCTATCAAAAGAACCAGACGAACGATGCGGAAAGCAACCTATGGAAGCTGGCTCACTACAAGGTCATCGAGGAGTTTCGTACGACCTTGAAAGAGGTGCGGTGCCGGCTGCGAGGGGGTGGAAATGGCCTTGTCCTCATAAGCAGGATTTTGTTTGTACAGACGAACGCAAAGGCCCGCCGATCTGGTCGCTCCGATGAGAAGAAGGCATTGACTGTCAACTTCAGAAGTTTCCTGTCGGACGCCAGCTCTTTTTACATCAAGTTTATCTGCAAGTTGCAACGTCAATTTCAGTTGCGTGGAAGCGGGATCGATGCCGTCGTGAAAGAACTCAATCTGGTAATGGATGTGGAAGGTAAATAGAGGTCTTACAACTTGCTTACAGCGACGAAAAGACTAACCAAAGTCACTTTAGTCCCGGCGGACGTGCGTTACAAAATTCCCGCCGACGTTGCATCGCGTGCCATCGGATCCTGTTATCGATCTCTCATCTACCTGGGTGATTTAGGTAGCTTTTACTGTATCGTTTGGCTAGAGAGCAAATTTCGCTTACATCTCCTAGCACGATACCGTGAGATTTATGCGGACCGAAAGGAAACCAACTGGGGGACAGCACGCATGTTCTACAACCTGGCGATTCGTCTCATGCCTGAGAACGGCAACCCCTATAACCAACTTGCTGTCATCGCATCTTACGCCGGAGACGAACTGGCAGCAGTCGAGTACTACTTTCGCAGGTATGTCTTCCTTTCTGGCAAGGGCCGATTCGAGCGCTAACAGGTTACCATGCATGCTAGTCTCGTCATTGCGCGGCCGTTCCTCACGGCCGCAGAAAATGTACAGATACTGTTCGATAAGGTGCAGAAGCGATATGAAAGCTCTAGCGCTTCTGCGGGACATGTTGCTCGGGACCTGATGGATAAGAAAGATCTGCAAGATCGCTTCATTGTTATGATCAGCAAGGTTGTAGGGAGACGCACCAGGTGAGTTTTCTTCGGGCTCAATCATTTTCATCCATACACCTAACTTCGTACAGCCTGGATGAGTTTTTTGAGATCATGACAAACTGGAGCAGCGGATTTCGAAGGACTATGGGGATTTGCACCTGGAGCCCAGCCGAAGTCACTAGGCTCTTCATCATCAGCACAGCCGTTGTCCATGCTCTGAAGGACCAGTCCCTTACTTTCACCAGTAGCACATCCTCGCAAACGCCGACCACCAGCCTCGAGATGCGTTGTCAGATGACTGCATTGGTTACTTCGATGATTCGCGATGTCTTCGAGTTTGCCGATGGACACGCTCAATCAGGCGTTGTTCCCAAACAGTTCCCGCGAGAGTGGCTTTCAGTGATCCTCATAATGGCTGCTTGGTTGAAATCGCAGGAGCTGGAAGACCGCGCTTTACTCGCGGGTCAAACGCATCTCTGGGAAAAACTTGCGATCCTGCTTACCCGATTGTCCCGCTCGGTGGGAGATAGTCCTTACGACATCCCTCGCTTCTCGTCGACGCCAGAAGAAACTCAGTTGCAAGGCTTCCTACCACTCCGATCTTATTTTGCTGATCTTCCAACATCATCGGACGAACCGAAAGCTCGGACCGACGAGCAAAGGCATTGGACGAGAGACATGGCCTCACATGTTCGAATCATACGCATCCTTCGCATCGGTGTATTCTTTGCCAACCTTCAGGTGAAGACTATATTCAGCTACCGTTTGCAAATTCATCGTTTCTAATAGTTCTGTGTAGGAACTCCATCTCGCTTGTCTCGGGGAAGGGGAGAACACTATTTTAGCATTTGAGACGCAGGCTCCCGTGGGCGGTGCTCGGGTGTCCGGCACGCAAGCACTTGCGGCTCTTGACCATAACTCCACGCACATCTCATTCCGCGGTCCAACGAGCTTGGCAACAGCAGCGCAAGAAGTACACGTTCCCCGTGACGGCGCCGCGCCGATGCTGAAGCGATCGGTCTCTGGTAGCCAGTCCGAGCAATGGGTTCCGGGCCAGGCTAATCCCTCCTCCTCGCATGTTGACGAGGACGCGTTTGGGCATAAAATTATGTTGCCCATGGCTGGTCCTGGGGATTTTACTTTCGTAAGTGTCAGAGCTTGAGACAAAGCAATCTTACCCTCGTCATCTCATATTTTGTTCCTGTAACTCAGTCTAGCCGCGGATCGGCCGCTATTCCCGTGCCTTATCAGGCGCCGAAAAGTAGTTTTGCAAACCGATCGCCTGAAGGAAGCAAGATGTTTGGCACCAGCTCTGATGCTGTGGACACCATGGCCTTTCTTGGTCTTGGCAGTCTAAGCAGTGATGGTTCCCTTGAGACCTCGAAGCCCGGGACTGGCATGGACGATGGTCCTCTCCACAACCCGATGTACGCCAGTAACAGAATTGGGCAAGATGAGAGCGGCTACAATCGTTCAAGGTACTGAGGATGTGGGTCGTTTGCATGAACGATGATATGGTGACTTATCTGTTGTTAGATCGCAAGATCCTTCATCTTCTATGTTACCGCCTCCAAGTCTCGAGCATGCCGCTCACCGTCCCCTTTCTACAGCCTACTCTCCCCGGGTTCATTCCGCTCCCGACACAAACATGACGACCCCGTGGCTGGGAGAGTATAGCTTTCCGTTCGCTGCGGCTTCCAGTGCATTTCCTGACCCCGGCCGTCGGGCTTCCATGGCCGCCTGGACGGACTCCGCGCATCTATCACTTCACGATAACGGTCGACCGGGATTGAGTTGGATCGATGCGTTCGCACCCCCAACCGCTGGTGCTCCTGGCGCTGCCCAGTGGGAGGCCACCCAGACCAAGGCGTTTCCGGAGGCTCCTTTCTACACGCGCGACCAGTCTCCAGGAAAGGCCAATCCTTCTCAGTACCCTGGGATGGGTAACGCGAACGATGCCCGGAACGTGTGGGGCTGAGCAGTGAACTGAGCGAGATATGAGCATGCTGTTGCTCACCTCAACTCTTCAACACATCATCGTCCCTCGTCCTGCCCAACCCGAAGCCGGTCGTCACCTGCCGACATGCCGAGGCGGCACGCGCCACATCTGCCGAACGCTAAGCGACAGGCAAGGGGTTGGGCGCCTGGCGGCGGCCGGCACCTCCGCCCGCGGGCCAAATCTGCTCATGGCGCGCCGAGATCAACGCATCTTACAACGACACAGCTGTTCGACACCTGCTCATAACCTCAAACCCGAAGCTTAGCCATCGAGTACATTGAACAATTACCATCCATTTTCGTCAGGAGTCGTCGATGTTTGCTGTTGTGCCTTCTGGTATAGCAAAGATTTCCAAATACATCATTGTTTTTCGAAGGTTCCCAAGGCTCGCCACTGTCCTAGCACAAGTTTAACTCTCTTCACCAGTGGAGCGACTCGAAATGGGAAATGGTTTGAGAGTCGTTCCACCGTGTCTGCAAAAGACGACAGCATTGATACGCGGGCCCCTAAGCGAACTCCATCTGCGTAGCTTTGACTGTCCTCGCAAGCGAATCGTAGATACATCGTCAGGTAATGCACCACCGCAGGTTCCGCCAAAATCAGATCCACCAGGTAGGCAGGATCAGAGGCGGTGGGTTTTGTCACAAACTCGTCGAAGAGGTGATGAGGTAGCAAAGCTTGCGGGAAGGAAGCCTCACACTTGCCGGAGATAGTGACCAAGTCTGCAAGGAGGACAAATAGCTGCGTATCGTCGCCGCCAAAAAGGACTGAGATTCGGTCTGCCAAAGCCGGGTCGCAGAAGATGTCTGTAAATGGAAGAGCAAGTGCGTCAACTTCAGATCCATCGGAACGCTACGTAAACCCTTAAGTCGTACCCGGCATCCTCTGCTCCAGATGTGCCAAGACTAAGTTGACGTCCTCGCAATGATTCAACCATCGCAACGACGCAAGAATCGCTACCTTCAGTGATTCTTGTTCGCGGGAAGTGGTCACAGAGCTCACAAACTCGGTGTAATCATCGGATGGCGATGTCAACGCTGACGTTGCGAATGGATAAACCTCACGAAAGGTCAGCAAGTAACGAAGCAGCGCATCCACTGCAGGCGTTCCAGTTTCAGAGAGTGTTTGGTCTCTGCGAAACTTGACAGTCTGTCCGAAAGGCGATGTGACGAGGGATGCAAGGAGGTCAACAGCTCTCCGTCGGACAAACGGCTGCCACGTTGCGACGCGATTCCCTATGTTCGTCACTCCCAGTGCGATCTCAGAAACATGTCTTTGCAGTTCATTACGGACCACCCTGCTTGCCGAGATATCAGAGTCGGCATGCTTGCTACTCTTTACCACAGCATGTATGAGGGCAAGATACGCATGAATGGTCGTTTCTGGGATATCCTGGCAATCAGGAGTCGTCTTAGCGAACGAACATTGAACGGCTATTGCCCATAGAGGCCTTCCAATGGTAGCTTACCCACCGGGAGTGGAGTATCTGCCTGCACCAGCTTCCTTCCAGCATAGCTATGGCGACGTCCCAGGGAACGGAACCGCCACGACAGCGCTTCAGAATTTGTCGAAGGAGACTGGCAGTTCCCAACGCGGCAGGATTTTCAAAGGAGAGCTGCTCTGACAGTCGCGAGCATAAAGGCGGAAGATGTGCTCCTTCGAGCGGCAAACTGAGCAATGTTTTCTCGACCGCAAACATGATAAGCGGCTCTACTGCCCCGAGTCCTTCAGCCTGGCAAGCCAAACGGTTGGCATCAATTCCCCAGTCATTCGATGTCGAGAAGGTTCGCATCTTACTAGCGCAAGAAAGACAGATACGTGGCTACATTCGCAGGTATATAGCTTTTCGGGGATGTCTCCGAGAAAGTTCAAGAGCTCGCATTCTTCAAGCTCCTCGAGGCGGCTCTGGCTGGAGTGGTCAAAGAGGAGCAAGGCAGAAGTCGTCCC
Source organism: Thoreauomyces humboldtii (assembly GCA_027596035.1). Lineage (NCBI taxonomy): Eukaryota > Fungi > Chytridiomycota > Chytridiomycetes > Spizellomycetales > Powellomycetaceae > Thoreauomyces > Thoreauomyces humboldtii. The sequence goes on from JADGJA010000023.1 coordinate 58,104, forward strand.
CCATCCGTGTCGTACCTGGCGGGCTTCGACCAAGAGTTGCAGCCCTTTCTCCATCCTCCATTGCGTTGCGAAAGTTCCCTATGACTCTCTCCGAGGAAAGCGAACCGTGAAAGTTCAGCAGCGCTTCGGGAATGCATCACTTCCTTCGTCGTCCAGGCTTTCGGACGTGATGATCACTGTCCAGTGTCGAATCCATCCATGCCTCCGACGATGCAGGCTCAAGGAACGAAGCGAACCAAGCGAAATGATTGGTTCTACACATCATCCAACATCTATCTAGTCCATGTCATGATGACCACGGTGCGCTTGCTGAGCATGGGAAGCGGGTGTACTTTCTGACGGAGTCCTCAGGACCCTCAGCTGGTATAAGCTTTTTAGAGCACTCTTTACGAAAACGGTCTCCGTTCGCCTCCGCGCATCGAGCTCGTCTTTCCGGTTGCCACGCGCCGCCCTTTCCCGCATCCCGACCCACCATCCCATCTTCGGCATCTTAAGCTTCGCAGCGTGAAAACATCCTGACAAATCAAAATCAAAAAGCTTTCATATCAGCAGCCATGTCAGTTCTGCCTTCCCCCGGAAACCGAACCATCATCATTGGTATCGACAGGTATCGCAGTGAACTTGGGCCCTGGCAGAGGAGTAAAACGTGTTCCTTGTTGTACTGACAAAAATCGCGCGGCAACAGCATTACCAGAAGCGGCCTACAGGCATCTCCCATCCTCGGATGGGCCATCCGTCAGTTCCTCGTCAACGGCGACTCGATCACTGTTGTCCACGCCTCAAAGTCGCTCGAGGGCGGCGGAGTTACGACAGGCAATGCGAACGTCATGTCGCCCGAGCTGCTCAAATCCCTTGAAAAGGATGTGGAGAGCACCGTCCGGGACATGTGTCGCAACGCCATTCCGAGGGTCGGCGACATCAAGGTGAAAGCCGTCGTTGCGAAGGGCGATCCCAGGGAGACCATCAAGAACCTGGCACACGAGCTCAATCCTACTGCTGTGATTGTCGGTCGCCGGGGCAGCGTCGGGGCCGTCAAAAGGTGAGCGTACGCTCGCATCGCTTTGCACATGTTTTGCGCCACTGCTGAACTCTCTTTGTTACCCCGCTAGAGCACTCCTCGGTTCTGTCTCCGACTACCTTTGCAAGGAGCTGTCTGCCACGGTCATCATCGTCAAGGGAGATTAAAGAGTGGCCCCTTTTTATCCATTCAGAACCGTCCCTCTCGAGGGGTTCTGTTTTTTTGTCTGGCTTCTGTCTCGTCTCAGAGCTTAGATTCTAGCTTTCATGCATCCTTTCTCATCTCAAATTTTGACATCACTTCCCTTTGATCGATTTGTTGGCATGGAGGTTGTCCACCGACCACGGGCGGAGGTTTCATCGATACAATGCGCTGCGTGTGACCCTTATTTGGTCTATCTATTTTCTCTGCAGCGAATCGCAAAAGGACTGATCAAAGTCCCCGGGTGACTACTCTCAACTTGTCTTTGAAGTCGTCCCAGTCCACGTAGGCGCCCTTCAGGTGCCTGTCCCCACTCGCAGCGTCAAACTCCTCGCGTCCGTGCAGTACTCGCCGGTTTGCAAAGATGACGCAGTCCCCTGGTCTCAGCAAGGTCTTGTACATGAGCTCGGGCTCCTTGAGGACCTTTACGAAGGCCTGGAAAGCCTTGTAGAACCTCCCGGCGTCCTCATGCTCCAAAGGACCCTGGAATGGAGGGGCGTAGTAGACCATGAGCGGCTCGTTGTTGTCGCCCTCGACGATGGTCGGTCGTCGAAAATGCATGTGCTGACCAGCATTGATGTAATGGAAGGTGACCGGGATCTCGGTGAGAGCCTTGTAAGATGTTGGGTCGGTCGCTTTGAGGATGGATGCGGCGCGGAAAGAGTCGAGGAAAATCGAAGCACCGCCCGTCACAGAGTTCTTGAGGCTGTGCAGGAGCTGGAGGCCGGGTGGGGACTCGAAGTACCTACCAGACCACACCAAAAGCTGACTGAACATGACGAGTCTCATCGCAGCACCTTTACCATCTGCGTTTCCTACTCTTACATCAAATCCATGTGCAATCCCAGATCGAGGGCAGTATATGCGATGTTCTTTGCATCAGGGACGCTCCTGACATCCCATGACTGTCCGTAGAAAGTGTTCCTCAAGACGCCAAAACGCTGTGCTATGCCCTCCACATCCACATCGCCCGTCGGCGCTCCCCTCACGAACAGCAGGCCGTAATCTCGCAGCTCTTCCACGGCCACCCGAAGACCTTCTGGCGTATTCATGAGCGCATCGTAAGTTACATCCCGCTTCTTCGTCTCAAACTGCTTCGCGTCCCACAAGGTTGGTTGAAGGAGAGCATCCCGACGCTGCGTAACGGTCGCTGGATCGTTGCTCTTCAACCATGCGGTGTCAATGACAGTAGTATGCGCCTGAGTGTTGGAAGGGGACTTTGGATGGTTGATGCTTCCTGGAGCCCACTCGATGTGAAGCTTTGTACCCTTCAAAAAGACGGATGTGGGTGACAAGGAGAGGTCTACGTCCGCTGAGGAGTGGAGCTTCTGCCGGTTGGACGGGTGGATGCAAGCCGAACAGGGGCAGTTGTCGCGAAGCCAGGCGTGATGGAATTTGGAGGTTTTCGGCGCAACCGGCGTATCCCACTCGATGACTACATGTTCCGATTGGGACCCCACCTGAAGCGAGCGTCGTTGCGGTTTTGATCGTAAGTTGAGGCCGGTCCAAGGCGCCAAACGAGCTTGTCGAAGCAGGGTGGAATGCATCAGGAATCAAGGAATGTGTTCGTGGCAGACTTGAACGCGCTGTCACGGCACTCGCCAGTCTCGCCCTCTTCAACATTTACCGGTACATTCCTCAGAGCAACGAAAATGCATATCATACCAGCTCTCTGCCTCTGCACTGCACTCGCCGTTCATGGGATTCGGAAAAAGTCGCTGGCGCCGTCTGGTGCAGTTGCTGCCTTTATAGTCGGCCTCATCACCTTTGTCGGACCCACTCAAAATTCCCTACTCTTTTCGGGAGTGCTCATTGGTTTCTACATTCTTTCCAGCAAAGCGACCAAGGTTTGATGGGGGCTCTGATCAAGCGCAAAGGGTGGTTCGCGACTCATTCTTGTTGCCAGTATAAGCAAGAACGCAAGCAGCAGCTCGAGGATGATTTCCAACTCGGTGGACAACGCACGGCCGTGCAAGTCTTCGCCAATGGTCTAACGGGGACGATAATCTGCGCATTGCATTCGTATCTCGTACCCAGCGTATCCAATGCATGCTTTGGCAGTGCCCGTTCACCGGTGGACATCGTGCATACGGTCTTGATATTGGCGTACATTGGGTACATTGTGTGCGCGCGTAACCCATCCTTGAACCTATCGACCTGATAGCATATCTGATCGCATAGACACTACGCATGTGTAAATGGAGACACTTGGGCTAGCGAATTCGGCATCCTGAGCTCCGACCTACCTATCCTGATTACGACGTTTCGGCAAGTACCGCGGGGAACAAACGGGGGAGTAAGCTGCTTGGGACTTTTTGCATCCGTCTCGGGCGGCTTGACCGTGGGACTCATCGCTGCATTGGGACTGGATCCTTGCGTGGATCTCAAAGGGCGAATCGTCGCAGTCTTGTTCGGCGGTTTGGCGGGGTTTCTCGGATCGATGGTAAGTGGTTTCTCGGATCGATAGCTACCGGCGTCTCGAGGTTGAACTGCTCTCGAGATCGACTCGCTTCTTGGGGCAACACTGCAGAAAAGTGTTTACAACTCCAAGAGCAAGCGGATCGCATCAGATCGCTCCACGCCGACAGAACATGCACCGGGCTTCGTTCACGTGTCTGGTCGGAAGATCCTGGACAATCACCAGGTATAGGATCCCATGGTGTTCGCAACTGGGATGGGTGAATTGTAGGGGGGAAAACGATCTTGAAGACTGAACTACTGTTTTGTATTAGGTTAACTTCGTGTCCTCGCTGGCCACCGCCCTGCTTTTGGCAATGATTGGCTATACGTATTACGGTTACAAATGTAGTTGATCAGTACCCTTAGGTTAGACTAACCCTTTTGGTTGCTGTGGGTGATTTATTTTGTCGTCATCAAAGTGCAACACAATGGTCCACAAGATGCACCGAGAGCGACGTATTTTCGTACATGAATTTGGATCAAGTTTTAGGAACACAAAGCTGATTATCTAGGCGAAGCGCTATGCAGGCTCCACGCTCACAACAAACGCTGAAGATACGCCGTTTACGGCCGTGGTGGTCCCCGTTTTATTCCTCCTCCATACATCACCCTTATGTACTATCACACAATAGACTAGCTTACTCCTGGTTCAGAATGACCGCGCGGATGCTATGCAGTAGAGTGTGAGGAGCTGCTCAATCACAATCTCAAAGCGTGCGGGACTCACCAAGTTCCCTCGTGCATAGCGTCGAACGCTTTGTTGATGTCCTCCAACCCGAACTCGTGCGTCACATAGGTGTCAATGTCCAACTCTCCATCCTGGTATTTCTTGACCAGACCCGGGAGTTCAGAGCGACCTTTAACGCCGCCAAACGCAGATCCCTTCCATACGCGTCCTGGAAATGAATGCACAGAATCAAAACCACGTGTTCGCTCTTACACTTTCGTGGAGCAGATTCCTTACCGGTTACGAGCTGGAACGGTCGTGTTGCGAGCTCCGCGCCCGATGGAGCCACTCCGATGATGGTGCTAACGCCCCAACCCTTGTGTGTGCACTCGAGCGCCGCGCGCATGAGACCAACATTGCCCACGCACTCGAAAGAGTAATCGACCCCGCCATCCGTCATCTCTACGAGGACCTCCTGGATAGGCTTATCTCCAAAGTCCTTGGGGTTGATGCATTCGGTGGCGCCCATCTTCTTGGCAGTAGCGAACTTTCCGGGGTTGGTGTCGATGCCGATGATGCGCTTGGCGCCAACCGCCTTTGCTCCCTGGACGGCCGAGATGCCTACGCCTCCGAGTCCGAACACGGCCACGATCGCATCCTTCTCCACCTTGGCGGTGTTGGTGACGGCGCCGTACCCAGTTGTGATGCCGCATCCGAGGAGGCAGACCTTGTCGAGAGCCGCTGACTTGTCTACCTTTGCGAGGGAGATCTCAAGAACGACGGTGTACTCGGCGAAGGTAGAGCAGCCCATGTAGTGGAAAAGCTGCTTCCCCTTGCAAGTGAACCGAGAGGTACCGTCGGGCATGAGACCCTTGCCCTGCGTAACGCGCACGACCGAGCAGAGGTTGGTCTTGCCCGACTTGCAAAACTTGCACTCGCGGCACTCGGGGATGTACAGAGGAATGACGTGATCTCCGACCGCGACCGACGTGACTCCCTCCCCGATGGACTCCACGATGGCTCCGCCTTCGTGGCCGAAGATGACGGGAAACAGGCCCTCCGGATCGTTTCCAGACAGGGTGTACGCATCGCTGAAAGGACAGAAAACTTAGCCCAGATGTTGACTGACGCCACACAATGCAATTCGAATATCGTACGTGTGGCATACTCCCGTGGCGAAAACCTTCACGCGAACTTCTCCTTTCTTCGGAGGTGCGACTTCGACTTCTTCGATGGCTGCAGCAGCGAAAGCATGAGCTGTGCACTCATCTTGCAAATAACCAAGATACCTCGCGAGCGCCAACAGTCGATGCAGACGAGTTTCAGCATCTCGCAAGGGGCCAATAGACTTACATAGTGGTTTACCCGCTTCCCATGCGACGGCCGCTTTGCATCTGAAGATTGTGGACATTCAGGCAAAAGATCTCGGTGTGACTAAGCAAACAACGCTTACTTGATAACCTGACCGGTGGTGTCTGATGGTGCCATGATGGTACTGGGATTAAAAGTATTTGAATATATGAGAGGAAAACGAGAGGAAATAGTAATGACCAGTGAGGAGTGAGGAGGACGTGCTGTGGGGGAAAGAGAGGGGAACTGTGGGGAGAAACCTCGTCATGGCGGCTGTTTCGGCAGCGATTGACCGCCAAAGAACAGAGACATCTCCGTCTTCGCTGCTGCTGCCGTGCGAGAGAAATAAACAGAATCAAGTCCAGCGAGAGGTGGACTAGAGTTCTCAAGGTGCAGAAGAGCGTTGGTTTCCGTGCCTTCCAGCTCGGCTACCGTGCAGCGATCTGGTGTTGAGACAAGATGCATGCCTTCAGCTGGTATGTCGGATGGGTCAAGGCGTTTGCCGATCGGCGATGCCTACCTTTGCCTTCAATGTGGCGGAGCACCGGGTGATCTCCCATGTGTCCGAATAAAAGGTCGCGATCTGTTTGCGGATCGAATTTCCGCTCGTTGATGCGCACGATTATTGCATGGCCGCGCAGACGGCGAAAGATCTCCTGTGTTTGAAGTGCGGTGGCGAACGAGATGAAAACGATGGACTATCAGAAGACGACAAAAGAATCAGTCCGAGAGATTCCACCCTTTAGCAAGTGCTCCTACAATCCTACCCCGTTAACCGACCGCGGGAGATTGCCGTGGGTTTGTGGGACTACGTTTGAAGCAGAGAGGTCGGGGAGGACACCGTCGGCAGGCGGTGAAGGAAATGTTGCTGGATCCTGTTGCGCGGCCTGATCAGCTCTCATTTCATAATCAAAACTTCCCGCTTGTAGCCAACGTACAAGTGGAGGTTCGAGCTCCCAATGCCGACCAGATCCCGCGTTGAAATCGTAAACGGCACTCCACTCATTCTGTAACACCGGTAAACCTATCTCATCGAACTGAGCCGCCAGACCTGGATAGGCGTATCGAAAGCACGAGAAGCGAACGTTGCGTGAAGTCTCAATGACGGGCTGCGTCGCAACGTATAGTGACACCCGTATGGACTTGGCGTCGCGGACGCTGAGACGAGGAGCGGTAAATGCTTTCATCAAGGGTCTGCCGGTAACTGTAAGCTGGATAGGGGCTGTCTTACCGAAATTGTCGACACGCAGCAACAATGGTACAATCCTCTGCGCCACGAAGGAACACGCTTCCGTCACACGGAGCAATGTAGATGAAACATCTTTTGACTGCATCGATGGTGACCTGAGCAGTGGGGGTCATGATAAAAATGTTGCTATCCTGACAGAGTAGCTGTTAACGACCACTCTGAGAATGCTCCAGTCCCCAAAAGCATCGCTCTGAACCTCGCAATCCTCGATCGTGAACGGCATCCCCAGCGTCAGACTCCCCGGCTGCTTCGCGACGGTACGACCTTTGACATTGGTGAAAGAGCATGCCGCATGGTCGTATTTAGGCTTTACTGATTTGACAGATGCTGCAGAGGTGCTGGCAGCAGTCGCTGTCGATCCCGGTTTTGGTTCAGGGGGTTCAGGATCGGGCGCTGGCTGAGGTATTGGACCTGGTGGTGGTGGGGAAGGTCCAGCAATAGGGAGGGACTTCTTTTTGGAAAAGATCGACTTCCTCCAGCGGTGTAGGAGGGACTTGAGGCCCATGGTGATGCTTTTTCTATGGCTTGTGCCGAACCTCAGCAGATGGACGCGTCTTCTGTGCGCGTTGAGTCTAAATCAACTTGCAGATCATTTCGGGCAAGGATCCCGACGGTCAGTCTTGCGCGACTTTTAGCCCGACCTCTTCGGTTGTAATACTGCTTGCAGCCAAGGTGTCATGAAGACTGGATCAATTCCTGATTCACCCGAGAGGTGCCAAAATGAGTTGCCACCAGATCCGTCGGTCCAAGATTGACTCCGTCGCAAAACCGAGTCTCTTCTCGAAATAAATTATCATTCGCAGCGCTTTGCAGAAGGCTTTCAAATGAGTGGGCAGTGCCTGCCTGTATGAAAAGTGTACGGTATGGCACACGGTAGAGGATTCGGTGCGTGTGACCCTTGCCCCATTAGGCAGCAGCACCTCTTTGTGCATTTCTTCCGAACACTTTTTGTCACTACTGTAGCCTCCTTCCTGAACACCAGAGCATATTCACTCCAAACAATTGCACTCGAAGTACGGCCCGTCACGTACCATCAAGCAACGCAGCAACTGAACTCATCAGGCCTTTCATTCCGACTCTCACGAAGCTCAGCATATTCCAGCGAGGAATTGGACACGCACCCGACTGCCGCCTCGAAGTCCGTCCAAGTTCCCTGTCAAGAGAACCTCAGGTCCGCTTCTTTCCGCCTTTTCTAATCATCCCACATCGGCCGTCATGCCGCACGTCGCTGTAGGGGCGCTTCCACGTTCCGTCTGTCGTCTTTCACGACGGACGGTCGCCCCGCCCGGTTTCCCGTCCTGCCGCGCCTCGTTCCCTGCAGTGGCATCACAACGTCGGAGCTTCCGGGCTTCGTCACTGGCATCCGCGACTCCTCGAAGGATGGCGACAGCTGCAACGGCGAGTCCGTTGTCCGTCGTGCCAGGACCCGTCGTCGCGGTCCCGTCATCGACGGCGAGGACCACTCACGCCGGCAAAGCAGGAGGTGCACCGCGTTTCGCTCCCCGAAAAGCTGCCCTTACAATGGTGAGATCGCCGTCATACATGCATCCCTTAATTTCACGCTGCTTCCGTGCTGACGGCTGGTTTTCCCTTCGTGACTTCAGACACCACGAGCAGTTGACCGACTCCGCAAGATGCTCACATCGTCGACGGATCCTCACGCCGCGCCCCAGTACCTAAAGGTGGGGACAAAGAAGAAGGGATGCTCGGGCCTTTCCTACTCTCTTGAGTACATCACCCAGCCTGGTCGTTTCGACGAGATCGTGGAGCAGGACGGCGTTAAGGTCGTGGTGGATTCCAAGGCTCTGTTCAGCTTGATCGGGAGCGAGATGGACTACGTCGACGACGTGCTGCATTCCGAGTTCGTCTTCTCGAACCCCAATGTCAAGGAGATGTGTGGATGTGGCGAGAGTTTCATGGTTTAGACTTGCTTGGTAGAACATCGTCTGCACTGCACCTGGCTGGCACGGATACCCCTCCTCACTATTTTTTCATTCATTCCATGCAAGTTCCTGGGTATCTTTTTTGGACCTTCTCTCGTCTCTCGTATTCACTTTGCTACCAAGAGCCGCTTTTATATTATCCACCTTCTATTACCTCGTTGGTCATCCCGAAACAGTATGGAAAACTTTCCCCGCGCGACAAGTTTTTCCTCACGCCTCGTCGTCCTCATCGTCAGCCGCCTCCCCAACTTCGGTGTATCTGTTCATGAGAGCGATGGCCTCGTCGAAGCCCTCCTCGTCCATCCCGATCCCTCCGAGCGGATGATGAACTTGGTGGTGGGACGGGAGATGGGGGAGATGGTGAGAGAGGGACGACGACGATGGTAGGACGGGCGGGGCCGGTCCGTGGTGGTGGTGATAGTCGATGTAGGACATGTACTGCGAGTACGCTGCCGACGACACGTGGGAGGGCTCGACGTCGGCGGTACAGGGTATCGAGAACGGAGGTGGATGTCCATTGGACGGGTGATTGCTGTGATGATGGTGATGGTGTTGGTGATGGTGATTTCGGCTCATGAGCATGGCGTCGAAGGTGGAAGGCTCGGCGGTGGGTGGTGGAGGAGGAGGGAACGGGTAGGGTGATGCGGTCTCTGCTTCGGCATCCGAATTGAAATCTGGCGGAATGTCCATCGGGAGGGACAGAAGGTGCGACAAGTCGATGGAATCTCCGGCGCCACTGCTGCCGGTGCTGATCTCGCTGGCGAAGGACATTGGGCGCATCATCAGAGTTGCCAAAGATGCGGAGGCGGACGGCGGACTCGGGGGGAGGCCTGTTGAGCATAGGGCCGAAAGGGTCCGTTCCTTGCCGCGGTCCCACCATCTGTCTGTTCCGTTTGCGAGCAGCAATGAAGGCGTACCTAACGGAGTACAAGACGTTCGAAGCTCGGTGGAGGGGCGGTACGCCTGGTACGCACCGCTCGGTGGATCCGCGGGAGAGATGTACAGATGCTGATACGGTGCAAGCGAGGGCGACGACTGGTATTCCGCGGCCATTGCGAGATGAGGCGCGTGAGTCGCGCCGCCAGCGGCTAAACACGCTGAGGTCGAGGACGACGATATCATGGCGTTGGCCAAGATCTTTTTCCCGCTCTTCGGCGCAAAGGTGCTGGCGAAATCTGCTGGGGCAAGGGCAGGAGAAGCTGAACTGCGGCAAACATCGGAAGCTGAAGGAGCGGATGAACGTCAGGGACAACTTCACGTTGGTAGGAGACGGCTGTTTCTGACCTGAAGGCGTTCGCTTGTAAGTACCCCTTTTTAACCCTACTTCAAGTTTCGGAATAGTCGAAAGAGCGCATGGCTTAGCACAGAGAGCGTTAGTCAGGATCTACAGCAAAACGATCTCTCACCCTTGCTTCTCTCCTTCCTTTCCGAATCGCGGCAAGTATCTCCAATGTCAAACTTGATGCAACGCGAGCAGGGTCTCGCCTCATCGCATTTCTTGCAAGCCTTCTGACAATTGACTATGAGGTTCGAAGTTTGGGGCATTTCATGAGTCGTACAGACGAAGGGAACAGGCAAGTGCACGTGAATCGACTCACCGCAGGCATTCCTGACCTGGACCCTTTTGGAGCGTCCGTCAGCAGCAGTGGTCGAGACGGAAGTGTTGGACGACACAGAGGATGATCGTTTGAGCGCCGGAGTCTTCATGATACTGGACAGTGTTTGCCCTCGTACACCACGCCCACACGTGCCAGTCTACGATGTCTCGCCTGTTCGAGCTCTATAATGCAGAGGATGTTGGGATGAGGATGCCTACGAGGTGCGAGAGGTGGACTGGTGAGGTCCGATGAAAGCGCGGCCCGGTAAACGCGCGAACAGCACACAGGCTGCACAATACCTTCCGTCCTTCTTCAAAGTCCGAGGCCTGGCACACGAACACTTCTGCAGCGATTGGGGGTTCCTTGATTCCCGTCGGTGAAGCTTGGACAATACGCGTATTGTTGTCGGGAAATGCGATGGCAATAACTGCTGTCTCCAGAACGCGTCGGACCTTGTTGCAGAAAGCTTGCTGTTGCTGCTGGCACTGATGCTGCTGGTATGCTCAGAACATGATGGGTGGATGCTGGAGATGGAATGGTGTCGGTGCTGTCCTTGAGCCCCTTTCGCGAAGGCCTTCGCTCGCCGAAATGTCCACGTCCCTGACGGTTTGGTGTAGTTGGTGTTTTTCTTACTCTCGCACCGTGCGCGTCCATGTTCATTTGCTCACGTCATCTTGAGTTGACACACACACACACACACACACACACAGCTCACGCCTCTCTTGCTGCGCTCGGACAGCCGTTCAGAACACACATCCAGCTGGACAGGACATCGAGTCAGGGCACCAGCCTCCTTCTGCGATTCTTTCACCTCCAGGAACAGATTCCCCATCAGCGATGCCAGACGACACAGACGACGCAGGCTCGGCTCCACCCTCGGCCGGACGTGACAGCTCGACCCCACTCGGTCCATCCGCTCCAGCATCCGCGGACGTTCGTTCCAGATCCTCAAACCTCCTTGCAACCGCATCCTCCTCGTCCCGTACCAATCTGGCAAGCGCAGGCGGAACACTCCATGTCCCCGTCGCGTCAGAGTCCAGGCTACCTCCTCCGCAGTCTGCCAGGGCACAGACGAGTGGAGGAGGAGGAGGAGGTGGAGACGCGCCTGCCAATGCGGTCGTGTTTGAGAACACCTACAAGATGAAACCTGACAAAAAGTACGCTCAATCTTGTGCTCGAACCATGGATGCTGTTTGGGGCAAGGATGGGAAGCTGACGATATCCGGTTTCTGCACCAAAAACAAAATCGACCAGGTTTCATAGCGAACCCGTACGCCGCATCGCCGAGGAGATCCTCCAACGCAGTCTTGCGAAAGTGAAGTACGATGGAGAGAAGGTTCCCATCCTATGCCAGTCCATCTCGAATGAGATCCTTGCAAACGTCAAGAGTTAGTCATTTCATGGTCGTTGATTGCATTAGAGAACCCCCTTTGCTGACTTCCTTCCTTCAGAACTCGATTACGATCGATACAAGTACGTGGTGGACGTGACCATTGGAGAGTTTAAAGGGCAAGGCATCCGAGTGGCATCTAGGGCTGTATGGGATACGACGACGGATTCATATGCTTCCTCATCCTTTAAAAACGTACGTGTCTGCTAAGCTGCACATGGCAACCAAGGAGTGATTCTAACGATCATGTAAATCGACAGGCTACATTGTTTGCCGTTGCCATGGTCTTTGGATGTTACTACGAATGAGCACGTTCGACCCATCTTAACGGCGAGACGAACGGTTGATATTAAGCAAGTGCATGCCCTTCAGGAGGGAGATTTTTTCGGATGTGTAAAAAGATGGCCAGAATGGCCAAGAGCTCCTGGACGGAGTGACAATAATGGCGTGCGGAGGGAGCAGGGCAGATGATGATGGCCAGAAGAGAGGACGATAGATTTGATTCTCAATCATGTGCGAAGCGAGGTCGACGGTGTGCCTCCAGCCAGTAGCAGTCCTCGCTTACGTTCAGCCGTCGATCACCAATGGTATGCAATGGCATCGAGTAACGTGCCTTGACTTGTCAAGTACTGCACGGTTTCCCTATCGCACCATCGCCAAGTATCATGAAAGAGGCATCTATCTCTTTACATGAACCCTGCAGATGCGGGAGGATTCGTCAGTGTGAATCGAGGAGGAAGTTCTAGTGGACGGTCTCGAATTCTACGTCTCTATTGCGGAAGGCAGGCTAGGCTGCCTACATGACCTTCTAGCGTAAGAGCCTCACTTCTTTGCCAACTCCTTCTCTCCACCAAGCCACCTGTATACTACGGCAAAGTCCTTTCCCTCGAACCCTTCGGTAGTCGCTACCATCTTGTACATCTGCTCGGCCGCTGCCCCAAGGACCACGGGACTCTGGGACTCTGTGGCCGCTGCCACCGCCAGACCCATGTCCTTCGCCATGAGGGACACCCCGAAACCACCCTCGTAGTCCTTGGAAGCTGGAACGTTCGGGTTGAGACCTGGAACGGGACTGTACGTGTCGGTCGACCACGATCTTCCGGAAGAGGTGTTCAGAATCTTGTTGAGGAGCTCAGGAGCGAGTCCCAGGCGACGACCCTGTGTACATGGGGAGGGGTTCTCAGTAACGGCGTGGGAGGTCTCGATGACCGGGGACAGATCCGGTAGACTTACCAGGTTGAAGGTCTCGCATGCGCCGACCATCGAGATGCCCAGCACTGAGAAAAAGATTGAAAAGGTCAGGCATGTCGAGCAATACCTACAGATGTTCGGCGTCGATGTTCCCTACTCATGTTGTTGCAGATCTTTGCTGCTTGTCCGGTCCCGCTCTTTCCGCAGTAGTTGATGACCTTGCCCATGTGCATCAGGAAGGGCCTAGCAGCCTCCAGGTCCTTCTCGTTGCGAGCTCCCGCCATGAAGGCGAGCGTCCCATTGGTCGCACCTCCCGTTCCACCGGACACGGGAGCCTCCACCATCCTCGCTCCCTTTGCATGGACCCATCCTGCGACCTCAACGGCCGTCTTCACGTCGATGGTGCTGCAGTCCACGTAAAGCTGGTCCTTGCGGGATCCTTCCATGAGCTGCTCGTAGACGCCTCGGACGTGTCGACCGGCCGGAAGCATCGTGAAGACGACGTCAGCGGATTCGGCGACCTCGCGAGGGTTGGAAAGGATGGAGACGGGACCTTCCTTTGAGAGACGGGTGGTGGAAGAGGTGTTCGTGTCGTAAGCGACCAGGTTGTGGGTCTTTGAGGTTGCGCGAAGAAGGTTGGCGGCCATGGGGTAACCCATCTGGCCGAGACCGATGAAGCCTAGCGTCTGATCAAAAAGCAGGTAGAAGAGCTTGTTAGTCGGTAGCGACCAGAGAAGTGAAACCCAGGCGGCGCCTTGAGGCTCACAGGCTTTCCATCTTGTGCAAGAAGGTCTCGGTCAGCGAGGGGTGAGGACAAAGCGACGTATATATGAGCACGCGCACAAACTCACCAGACGAGTAGGACCTCATGGAGAACAACCTGCATGCGGGCTGACGCAGAGTGAAGGAACGCATTGCTGACATCTCGGAAAGGATTATCTGAGGAATGCTGGTGGATGGGCGGCCTTCGGGGG
>JADGJA010000230.1:0-28862 GCA_027596035.1 Thoreauomyces humboldtii
GGATGAAGCTGAGATACTCGGCTCTCGATGAAGAATCGGTTGCCGGGACGGGGCAGCCGATGCGTGGGCGGGAGGGGGGGTTCGCAGCGGCCGCCCTGGCGCAGAGTGGGAGGGGGCGGTGGCGGGGGCGGGGCTGAGGTCGCCATGACTGTATTCGCCCCAGACGATGCGATCGACATAGCCTCTCGTTGCTCTTGAGCAGCGAGTCGTTGTTCTATGGCAACTATTCGCTCGTGGAGTTCCTGAAAAGGTACGAGAGAGGTTCTAATCACTATTTCGCCGTCAGCGGGGATCATTTGCTCCAACATACCTGGACTACGGAAACCAAGGACTTACGATCCTGTTGGCATGAGATGTTAGAGTAATGAACGTCTATTGTTGCCCAAGTCTACATACCCCTAAGACGTCTGCTTCCTCCTTCTTCCCACAGTGATCTGCCTTCCCACAGTGATCTGTGAGGCCTCCCAGTCCCGACCAGAACCAAACAACGCGCAGGAATCTCCAGAGAAATGTCAGACTAGCGAGAGCGACGACAGGCGAGATATAAGGAGCCCATGCGGATATGCCGTTATATGCTGTGTTGGAGATGAAATCGTTCATGTTGGATGCCCTAGCCTGGATTGGGGAACGCGCTTGATACCCGGCAGAAGGGATGAGTGAATGGATTCGGTTAGGGCTTCGGTCAAGTAAGTAGTTAGGGTTTCTCTTACCTATGCTGTATCGCAGTCTAGCGTCTGGCACCAATCCTGCACAAGGTTTCGTTCGTAAACTCCCAAACAGATAACTCACCAAGCAGCCGCAGAGAAGTAGAGCAGCGCACACTAGAGAGCCCTATCCGTCGCGGTCCTGGTCCTACTATCATCTCCCAACTCTTTGTAACGCTCCTTCGGGAAACTTCCCGACTTCGCAAGCATGTCCGAACGAAAGGTCCTCAACAAGTACTTCCCTCCTGACTTCGATCCGTCAAAGATCCCCCGCCGGAAGCTCCCAAAGGATGCGCAGCAGAAGGTCCGTCTCATGACGCCGTTCTCCATGCAGTGCGTTATCTGCGGAGAATACATCTATAAGGGAAAGAAGTTCAATGCAAGAAAGGAGCGTGTGGAAGGCGAGGAATATCTTGGGATTCAGGTACGGGCCCTTCGCCGAACTCGAGGCGCCCGGTCTCGAACCCGTCGAGGACCCTGTCGCCGACCCTTCTGTTTTATCAGGTTCTTCGATTCTACATTCGCTGCCCGCGGTGCTCGGGGGAAATCACTTTCAAAACCGATCCCCAGAACGCCGACTACCTCGCCGAGCATGGCGCGCAACGAAATTTTGAACCTTGGCGACAGGCAGGAGATGCTTCGGAGGAGCAAAAGACCGAGAGGGCACAGGCGGAGGAGAACAATCCCATGAAGGCCCTGGAGAATCGCACCCTCGACTCAAAGCGCGAAATGGATATCCTGGATGCGCTGGACGAGATCAGAATGAGGAATGCGAAGACCGAGCGGGTCGATTCGGATGGGGTGCTCGATGGCATCATTGGGGAGCAGGAAGACCGCAGGGAAAGAGCTCGGCGGCTCATCGAAGAGCACGATGACATGATGGCAAAAGCCATCTTTCAGGGTGTGGACGGAGAATCCGTGAAACGCATCCTGGACGACGAGGACGAAGGGGGAGTGGAAGGGGGAATGCTGCCTACGCACAAAGCTGCGCTGGATGCACCGAGCGACGCTTTCCTTAAACCAGGTAAGTAGCGTTCATGCATCGGGGCACACAAGAGCTCAATGTTGACAACTACTCTGCCGTTTTCTAGCTATCAAGCGGAAACCAACGACAGCCATAGATCTGGGTATTTTGGTGAAAAAGAAAGCAAAGCCATCACCACTATCCGCCCCACCCATCCAACCTACTCTACCACCACCACGGCCTCCACCGCCACGTGCCGCTGCTGGCCCTTCGGCCTTGGACCTTCTTGGCGGTACATATTCTGACTCCGAATCAGATTGAATACATCTTGAAATACATAATCAGTTCCAAACGCTCAATCGAACTTGTTGACTTTCTTTGAATTTTTGCCCATCTCATTTTTGCGACTCGCGTAGGCCTGGCTATCATCGTACGTTGTTGCGCCGAGGAGCGAGAAGCAGAGGACCTCTTAGCATACTGTACTGCTAACTTGTCGTTGGTCGTTGGTCGTCGGTCGTTGGTTCTTCGAAAAGTGAAAATCCTGCCATCTTTTGCGCTTGCAGCTTTTGCGGGCGGCTGTCTGCGTGCACATCTTCCAGTCTAATTCTCCTTTCCCCTCCTCATTATCCTTGGACTGCAAGCGACGATAAGCTCTGGCCTCGCCGTCCCTCTATCACGCCTTTACGTCTGTGTCTCGCTGCGTTACCGCTTTCCTACTGAGGTCACTTCCATCATCTTGTATAGTTTCGGACCTGAGCGCCCCGAAGGACGCGGAAGCCAGCCATGCCCAACAGTCAAGCGCAACAGCAGGTCTCACCAACGGCACCTGAGTTTGCCGTTACCGCCGAGCGCTTGGCGAGCCTAAAGTCCCGGCTGCAGGCTATCTCCGTGAAACATGCACATCGACGTGCATCCCAGGACCAGTCTGGTCAGAACTCCCCCCGAATGTCGATAAGCGCCGGCTCCCCGGGCGACACGGCGCCGCGCTCTTCCCTCGAGAGCTTGGGACCGTCGGAAGCTTCTACATCAGCAGACGGACTTCTCGGATCAGATGATGCTCTCGACACCTTGCTAGATCAAAGACCGGAGCAGTCACCTGCTGCCACCGCACCTGACGAGATTCGGAACCCGAGCGACTCCTGCCCTTGCCGCAGCGTCATGAACCCTGAAGATCCCACGATGTGCTCGGCATGTCTAGGCGTCTTACATCCCGTGATGCGCCTGGAGAAAGAACGCGCTTCCCTTTCCGCCTCGCTCGCGGAAGAAAAGCGCAAGGTCCGTAGCATGGAACATCGGCAGGACGCGTCCACGAATGAGATGGCAGTACTAAGGAATCGTGTTCATGATCTGGAAGAAGCGGTCGCCGCGAAGGATTTGGAGCTTGTATCGGTAAAAGCGGATCTCGATCGGCTCGGTCAAAAGCTGGTGGATGAGGTGGAAGTTCGCGCGGAGCTTCAACACTCCAAGGATGCTGTACAGGAGGAGCTTGAGGAGCTGTCCAGATCTCTGTTCGAGGAAGCGAACTCGATGGTAGCCACGGAGGCGAGGTCGCGACACGAGCACCAGGTCCGCGAGTCTACCTTGCGCGTGCAGATGACCGAGATGCAGCTTCAACTACAAATGGAGCGCGATCAGCTCAAGGAGCTGCGGCTACGGATGGAAAACATGGAAGGCGATAGTCGCTCTTCGACGAACGCCCTCACTGATTCGACCCGCCTCAGCGTTTATTCGTCTAACAGCTCGGTCGATAACGATCCCGCTAGCTCGTCATTTCCCCCTGAGGACGCTATCGACTCGGTTTTGTTTGCCGAGTTTGAGGAGTTCATTTCCGCTAGTCCGGACGTGCGGCTCACGAAGATGCATGCTTTGCCGTTCATGAAAAACGCATTGGAGGACGATGTCTCGCCATGCCTGCGGTTCGGCGGCAACCCTCGCACCTCGACCAAGAAACTCATCGACGCAATTACCGCAAATACTTGCTTTGTGGAAGAGATCAATCCTGCTCAGCTCGCTAATTTGGAAGCAAGACGAGCGCGTCCGCAAGAGTCGAGTCGAGTCAGTTCGCCCCGGCTCTCGGCTTCACCCACACGCACTGACATTGCCGCGCATAGTCGGAGCTCTAATGCGACACCAGACTTGGAAGCGTCTAGCGCTCATCCCGGCACACCGGTCGCCGCAAAGGGCACCATTTTCAACAAAACGGTTATGGAGCGCTTGAGCAATGCATTCAGCTCTGGGACACTGGCGCTGAGCTCTTCGAGCTCAAACCTTGCTAGCATACTCAATACCTGCTCCGCTTGCGGACGCTCCCAATACTCGTCGACATCCTCTCAAACCCAGTCTGCACCCGCACACTCCGCTTCTCAACTGCAACAAGCTCAATCACCCATTCGGTTCCAGTTCCGTACCTCGGACACTCCGGACGATGTATGGAATCCCATCTGTCTCCAGTGCAGAGATCGTCTTGTTGCCGTCTGCGAGTTCTATAACTTTGCACGACACGTCCGGCAAGGGCTCTACTCAACTCGAAGACCGCACGACCTGTACCTTGAAGTATTGACACTAAAGCGCCGAATGTTCTATGCCCGCATTGGCGCGGCAAAATTTGCCGACGGCGACAAGTCTTTTAACCGGAAAAAGGCGAGGCCGAATAGCAATCTTCTTTCACCCACATCCAGCTCTCTCCCTGCCCTCTCTCATACCAACGGCGAGGCACCGACCCCCGTTACTGCCACACGCCTGACCGCCAGCCTTCGACCACCATCCATCGCATCTGCCGACTTCGTCATATCTCCCACTGCGTCTGTCATCAGGAAAACTGCCTCGATCGACAGCGAGGAGAGCGGCGGAGAGGTGGAACCGGAGTGGCTTGCGGGCAACCAGGCCGTCAGTCCGGGAACTGCTCTTCCCCCTAAGGCAGCAGATGTCAACGAGGCGTAGGAATGCAAAGCATGGTGATACGCGCGATCCCAACTTCGTCTCTTCTGCAACTTTACACCTTGACCTGGTCTCCAGGTTTTTCTTGTACGTGCCTAAATCATCATCACCCCGCCACGACAGCGCTATGCCACCTACGTAGAAACCCACAATCATATTCGGACGCAATTTTCCCCGTGCGTCCGAAATGCAAAATCGCGCTGCCCAATTTCTTCCTCTCTCGCGTTTGAGAAAACCGTCTGGAAGTGGTCGTTCCCGCGCACGCATCGCTACTGCAGTATACAAGAACTATGGCATTCCGTCTACCTCAGCACCTTCCTCGCCTGGACAGCGAGGCCAACCTCGCTGAAGCCGCGGTAGCCCCGATAGCTCCTCCGCAACCTCTCGCACCCCTCCCTCTTCCCAATCAAGCCACCACTCCACTCCGTGCCGCCGCCGACTTTGACAACACTTTCGAACCGCAACCACCGCCGCCGGCTTCTAGTCCGATCGCCACAAACGTCGATGGGTTTGCTCTGAAGTACGTACCGCCTTATTCTTTGCGGTGGTCCTTCACCTGGCGTTTCATGAACGCCTCTCTGACACAGGCTGTGCCCTTTAGACCCATTCCCCTCGGCACGAAGCTGCAATGCCGGATTGTCCGCCGCTCCGATTCTAGCGTTGACAAGCTCTATCCGCGTTATGAGCTTTTTGCGGAGCCGGATGCCGTCCCCGACGCCCCTCCCGCCCCAGGCACCGGCGTGTTCTTGCTTTCTGCTCGCAAACGGAAAAAGTCGGGCGCTTCTGTTTACCTGGTGTCAACAGCGAGGGAGGAAGGCGTAGACGTGGTGGCTAAAGTCAAGTACGTTACAGAGAGGCTGGGTGCAAGAATATCTCCCTGCCTTCCATCACGATTCAGTCCGCCGCTGCCATACAAGAAGGAGCGCTGACATTTGCTGCTGGCAGATCAAATTTTGTAGGAACGGCATTTACGACCTTTGCAGCGGAGGCCTCTACAGCATCGTTGCCTGCCAGCAATGCGAGCGGAACAGAAACTTCTGTCCGCCAAGGAAGGAAAAAACGACGGGAAGAACTAGGCATGGTCCTATATGTATGTTTGCCAACTGTGCCACCAAGGTCGAATCTGGTTCATGTTCTGATGACCATTCTGATTATTTAGGACCCGAACCTGCTCGGATTCAAAGGACCTCGAAAGATGACAGTTGTGCTCCCTGCGATGGCGCGGGATGGCACCCGTACTCCATGGATACCGCAAGATGTATGTCGCCTATGAAGAACGAAGCTATCAATCGTTCAATGCCGAGAGCTGATCCCTCTGGCGCTTCCCGTACAGGACAAGACGACATTGGCAGCTCGATTACGTGCAGGACATGACCGGGATATACTCACCCTTCATAACAAAGCCCCTCAATGGAACGATGGTGGGTGCACAGATGCATTGTAGCTCCCGGTACACCGGGCTTCGCCTTCTGACATTTTGTGTCCTTTACCAGATACGCAGTCATTTGTTCTCAATTTCAATGGTCGTGTTACCCTTGCCTCTGTCAAAAACTTCCAGATAGTCCATGACAATGATCGTACGTCTGCATAGACCTGAGAGGGCTTGAGCCATCGCTGCGCATGCTGATCGACGTGTTCAACGGCAGTGGACTACATCATCTTGCAGTTCGGAAGAGGTGAGTACTGCTTATGGTCCTGCTAGCTCCGAGGACAAATTTGACGCGGTATCGCTGTACACAGTGAGCGATGACACGTTTACCTTGGACTTTCAATACCCAATGTCATGCATACAGGCTTTTGCCATCGCTTTGACCAGGTATTGTCGTCTCCTTGCTGGTGCTCAATCACTCTGCGATTACGTCCTTGTTGACACGTCCTTCTTTGCACTCTTCGTCACGCCAGTTTCGATGCGAAACTCCTTTGCGAATGAGTAGAGAAGATATATTAGGCTAGCACGCAGAATGTCTAGAACAGAACAGAGTAGCGATGGTAGCGCACAGGAGCGTGGGGAGCCGTTTCTCGTCTTTGTCTGAGATGGCCCAGTCCTGCCCTCTGCTATTGGGGTGGAATGTACATGGTAACTGGGCTGCCTACTGTGATCACTGCGGACGTTAGCTTGCACTTTGAAGCCAGGGAAGAACCCCTTGAAGACGAACAAGAAGGTGGCTATCCATGACTGCGCAAATCAACGCGACCCTCATCAACATATCGGCACAAATCACAAACTCGGAAGGTGACAAAGCAACCACAAAACCAAAGCACATTTTTGTCAACAAGCCTGTCTACAAAGCGCCACCCCTCTCCACATACGCAGCATCTCAACCGCGGACTCCCACGCAAGGTCTATTTCCCACGGTTCAGCACGGAAGCGATTCCTCGCGCAGGCTCGTCGTCTCTCAGATTGCGGGGGTGTTCTTGTGCTCGTCAGGATTACGTCTAGTCGCTTCTCAACTGCCGATCGTTGAAATTGTCAACCGGCGAAATCGTCTGCCATGTTTTTCAACAAGCTTTTTCGTCGATCGAGCGACGTTGCTTCAGCCCTTGCAACTTCTGGTGCGGTCAGGTCTGCAACATCCTCGCAGGGGAATTCCGAGTCTGCTGCCGGGGAAGACTCAGGTCCGGTGTGCTCTTCCTGGGACAGGGAGAAGCCTTCGCAGTCTGCCCCTTCGGAGCGTCCCGTCACCTCTCGTCAAGATTCGACTCCATCTACGGGTTCTCTCAGGATGGATCGGCGCATCAGCGCCACAGATTCTGCTTTTGGCGGAGGAGACGAAGTGAAGCGACTCGGTGAGAACAGTCTGGGGCGAGTTTCCGAACACTGTGGCAGGCTTCCTGCTGACATCCTCCCCTGTCGCACCTTCCCCAGACTTCTTGTCGGAACTGCCGTTCGAGCTAGCGGTTCAAATCGCATGCCATTTGAACTGCGCCAACACGATAAATCGCATGCTGCGTGTCTCGCAAAGATGGCAGCGAGTCGCTCTAGACGACACCGTTTGGCGCACGCTCTACTTCTCCAAGTGGTGGGCTTTGCCGGCAGCGTCGCCATCAAATCAGCTTTCCGTGGCAACTACAAAATCTCGGCGCGCAGAGATCCTTGCCCATCGTCGAAAACTGCTACAATTGCCCGCTTTCTCTCCCTCCTCACCATCTGCTTCCTACACGCTCGGCTCCGTGAAGCAAATCTATCGCAGTCTCAAGCGGGACTGGCGCGAAACCTACCGCCAGCGGCTGAAACTCGACCGAAACTGGTCTGAAGGCATCGTCGAATTGAACGTGTTAAAAGGGCACACGGATGCCGTGTACTGCGTGCAATCCGACAACAATTTGCTGGTCTCCGGGTCCCGAGACAAGACCATGAAGTTTTGGGACTTGAGGGACATGAGCGAGATCATTACTCTGGGAGGTCACCAGCGTTCTGTCCTCTGTCTTCAGTACAACGACAAGTACATTGTCTCGGGATCTTCGGACTGCACTCTCCTCGTCTGGAGTCGCCAATCCCGCAAACTTCTACACGTGCTCAGAGGTCACGGCGCTTCCGTTTTGGACGTACAGATCAACGACAAGGTCGTCATCTCTTGCTCGAAAGACTGTTCTATTCGTATCTGGGACATTGCCACGGGTCAGCACCTTCGTACCCTCGACGGCCATCACGCGGCGGTGAACGCTATCCACATGCACGGCGACCTGGTCGCTTCGGCTTCTGGAGACTGCTCGATCCGTCTGTGGGAGGTCTCGACGGGACGCTGCATACGTTCATTTTGTGGACACGAGAAGGGACTCGCTTGCGTGCAATTCGATGGCACGTATCTGGTCAGCGGTTCCAACGATCAAACCATAAAGGTTTGGAACGCCATCACTGGAGAGTGTCTACGCACTCTCACGGGTCACGAGGATCTGGTGAGGACTTTGTGCTTTGATCGAAGACGCATCGTCTCCGGATCCTATGATCAGACCATCAAGGTGAGATACCCGAGTCATTTTTCTTTATAGTGTTTCCCGGATATTCATGGTTGTGTGATTTATGGCAGGTCTGGGATTTCGAGACGGGAAAATTGGTGCTCAATCTCACCGGCGCGCACAAGTCTTGGATCTTCCACGTACAGATGGACAATGTCAAAATCATCTCTTCGAGTCAGGTGAGCGCGCGAGTCCGAGGAAGGCCATCTAGTTTCTACCATTGAGTCCTAATCTGGTCTCCCGTTCTGTAGGACAAGACGATTGTGATATGGAATTTTGCGAGTAACATCGATAACCCATCGGATCTTACGTGACCCTCACTGTGGTTGTGACGTAGGCAAAGCTAGCAAGACCCGTGAAGGCTCAAACCATATCATGTACATAAAAATTATATCTGGCTGAGGGACGATACTGTGCCGGTGATATCGCTTGCGGGTCAACAGACTTGCGTTTCGCCCGTGATCCGATCCACAAAGTCTCGGTCGGCGGGCGGAAAGAAGACAGAGAGATCCAGTGGAGCATCAACATCAAACTGTTCTTGTCGGGTCCGTTCCGGGATGGGAAGTTCCAGGTGATGCGCGGGGAGGGGTTTGGTGAAGAAGAAAACATCGAGGAGCGCCTTGCGGGACGAGACATCCGGTAAGTAACAGGTGGACTCCCAGACCGCATCCCCAGTTCCAAGACCTACCTCTTTCGCCGGTATCCTGGTTTTGCTTGAATACACGAGAAACCGCTTCAACAGATCCACGGCCTCTTGCGAAGCGTCTGGGCAGACCTGCTCAAGGGGAACTGACTCCATCTTTGGAAACTGAATTTTGTTATAATCTGGCAATGTCTCCAGGTCCTGCAGTTCAGCAAGCTGCATGAGCATCGGTCCGCACCAACCGACAGCTCCTACGGTATTCTACTCCGAGCATTCCTCACCGGCCAACTCTCTTTTGTCGGGGTTCCGAGCACGTTCAGCACGCAGAACAACTGGTCGATGTCGTTCTGGCCAGGGAACAGCGGCGAGTGGTTGAGGAGCTCTCCGAAGATGCAACCCACGGCCCACAGGTCGACGCCGGCGTCGTACATCCTCGCGCCGTAGAGGAGCTCGGGAGCCCTGTACCATCTCGTCGCGACCTGGTGCGAGTAAGGTCTCTGAGGGGCCTCCACGCCGACGGGAGCCACCGCGCGATGCACCCGAGCGAGTCCAAAGTCGGCGAGCTTGAGGACGCCGGAAGGGCTGATCAGGAGGTTGGCGGGTTTGAGGTCTCGATGCATGATGTTGTTGGCGTGGCAGTAGCTCAGTCCCTTGAGGAGCATCACCATGTAGGCTTTTACCTGGGAGGAAGTAAGAGGATGGGAGGTGTTGCGGAAGATGTGCGATAGGTCCGACAGCATGTACTCGAAGACCAGGACGAAGGATGGGCCGGAAGGGTAGACAGACAGCAGTTTCACTATGGAGGCCCACGGGACCGTGAGAAAAAAAGGAAGGCGGACGATTCCTGCCCGACACCCGCCTGCACAGAGAAACTACCCACCGACGTTCTGATGATCGATCTCTTGCAAGGCTTTGATCTCGCGTAGGATGGTATTTGGTATGCCATCTTCCAGTCGTCGCAATGGCACTTTCTTCAGCGCCACTATCTCGCCCGTCTCGACAGACTTTGCTTTCAGCACCACGCCGTGCGCGCCCTCGCCAATCTACAGGTGCCGTCCAAATCGATTAGAAAAGCGGCCCTCGAGATTCTGGTGAAGGGGTCCGCTACCTTGCCCAATATCTTGTATCGATCCATCTACAGGACCTGGCCGTCGTAAAAGGTAGAGGGCTAGCTCACGAACGCGTCTACACGTCTCACGTCTACACGTCACTTGGTCACGTGCCGCATTTTTGGACTAAGCCCAAAAAGTGAATCGTAGAACTTGAAGCCAGTCGAACAATCGTACGACACCAGAAAAAGGATCAGTAAAATGCTGGCAGGATTGAGCCGGGGACTATGATGGTTATATACGTAGGCGCAAGACAAAAGGAAGGGGGATGCTATAACAGAGGGCAAAATAGGGAAGGTTTCAATCTATCGCTCCGCTCCGGGGGCGCCCGAGGCGGCAGCCGCGGCGGCTGCAGCGTCAGGGTCCGGGAGAACAGCTGCATACACATCGCCAAGTACCCGGAGGGCCTCCGCACGTCTTCTCCTTGTAGGTTTTGGCGTCGGGAACGGGGTGTCGGGAGAGCTCTGAGGCAGGGGTTCGGTGTAGTAGTCGCCAAGGACGCGATCGCAGACCTCACGGAGGACGCCTTCGACCTCGAGCTTGCATCCGCGCCACAATGCCTCTAGACCCTTGGTGGCGGCCTCGTGCTCCAACTTGGTGCGCAACTCGTTCTCCTCGGCTGCAAGCTCTTCCTCGGTCTTGACGGGTCCAACGGGTTCTCCGGGAACCGGAGGGGATGCAGATCCGTCAGCTAGGGCAGCGGCTGCCGCGGCTGCCGCGTCAACAGTGCCGTTCTTTTTGTCTTCCTTCTTCTTCTCGAGTTCCTGGAGC
The DNA here is from genome assembly GCA_027596035.1 of Thoreauomyces humboldtii. Lineage (NCBI taxonomy): Eukaryota > Fungi > Chytridiomycota > Chytridiomycetes > Spizellomycetales > Powellomycetaceae > Thoreauomyces > Thoreauomyces humboldtii. Next base: position 11,086 of record JADGJA010000230.1, read on the forward strand.
TTGGAGAAAGACGACTGCAAATCCATGGCGGTGCGGAGAGTGCCAACCGTCTCGCCGATGATATGTGCCTTCTCGCGAAACGCGCCTGCAAACCGGGAGCCGAATCCCCATGCGCGTTTTAGTACTGGGCCATCTTCGGCGTCCATTTTGCCGAGCCAGTAAGAGGCTTTGAGCTGGTACGTGTATCCGACGGCGTGGAGGAGCTCGACTCCGTAGGATTCAGTCTTGAGCGTCTCTGCCTCTAACGCCATAACGGCACGGAACGCCTCAAGGGCGTCTGTGGCTATCCGCTCGTGCTCCAATGGTGTGAGAAGACCGGATTCGTCGGTAGCTGATGGATGCTGCAATGGTTCCGCCGGGAGAGATTCCACGAAAAGAGCAAGTTTGTGCGTAAGGATGTCCACAAGCTTTTGCACGCGTCGGTTTCGAATGTCACCGCGCTCCTCAGCCGTCAGCTCCTTGTTGGCGCTTGCGCCCTCTGACGCAGCGCCAGACATGGCTTCTGCAAAGTCTTTGGCGATGGAGATCTCGCCGATGATGTCCAAGAACTTGTCGCCTCCAAATTGCTGCTTGAAAAAGTCCTCTGGGTCGATGAATGGGGCTTCGGTACCGTTGACGGCGGGACCATGTTGGTTGTAATGGCTGCGGCGCTGGGGATCCGACAGTACTGGCAGGGGATCTGGGTTAGGTTTCGTGCGCATGACACCTTTGCGCAAATTTCCCACTTACCTTGGTAAGCTTGCGAGATATCCTTAAACTTCTCTTCTGCAGTGGGATCGTCTGGGTTTTTGTCGGGGTGGCACTTCATAGCTTTGAGATAGTAAGCTTTCTTGATTTGCGGAGCTGTGGCAGTGGCGGCGACATCGAGGAGCTCATAAAATGTAAGATCCAAAGGTGACTCGTCTATCGACGACCAGGGCAAGAACACGTGAGCTAAGGTATGGTGCAACCGAACTATGATGCGAACGCGCACCTGTTCCTCTCCGTCCGCCGACCGAACGTTCCTTCTGAGCCTTGTTCTGGCGGTCGCGAGACTGCTGTTGGTGCTCCTCCTTCTGCTGTCGGTGCTTTCGTGCCTTTTCCTCCTTCGCCTTCGCATCCTCAGAGTCTCCGCTTTTCTTCGCCCCGTCGCCCACGGCGGAGGCGGTGTCTTTCTTGTTCGCTTTCGAGAACGGGACAGTGGTGACCTCCAGACACGAGAAGCACTGAACGCGGTAGTGATCCCATGGATACAGCGGATCCGCGGGGCCGTTGGTGGCCGAGGGCGATCCTGGACGAGAGGGAAGGGAGGTTGCGGGAATGGAGAACTCGAGGGTCACGCTACATTGGGCACACTTGGTCGTAGCTGCCGGACGAGGACGTCGCGACTGCACGACCGGAGGCTGTGACTCCGTAGTCGCCATTCCGCCTGTTCCAGATGGCTTCGCAGCAGGGACTCTAAACGCGGACGGGGAAAGGGTTCGAAGTGCCCGAGGATTCGAGGGCTGACGAGGTGAACGACGAAAGAGGCTGAGGAGACTGCGAACGACGGCACAACAACTGCTGACTAGTAAAACAGCGACTGATCACCACTTTAGCTCGGAAAGAGGTCGAGGCAACTGCGGGGACGAAGGTTGGGAGAGCGATCTACAGTACATGTACTGCGTGTGTACACAGAGGAGACGCCAGCGAAAAAGGGAAGCGGGGCAGAAATGGTGTGTCCGTGCGGTCTCCGGGAACAAGAAAGAGAGCAGCGAGAGAGACCGCTCTCGACTAAGAAAGACTCTGAACATCGCGTAAACCCTAGTCAGGGTTCCTGAGGGTCGCTGGCCGTTGTTTACAAGACGCGGCCAAGGCCTCGCCCCACCTACCCACCATCCCAACTGCGCATCTGCCATGTCCCCGCGTCTTCCCCCAACCTCAGACGACTCCCCTCTTCTCTGTGCCGCCGGCAAAGAGGAGCAATCCCTCATCGTCCTCTAGCCCCATCACCCTGGTACGTACGATCACACGCCACTCCCACGCAGAGATACAGCCGCGAAAAACCCTTCCCCCAACGATCAATTGCACATCCGAGCGACCACCCTTCGAGGCTAAAAGTTTCCCACTGTTCCCCGTAGATTCTCTGAACCTCGTCACAGTCAGGAGCGAGCACTAGCAAGACAATCGATTGGCCATCACAAGAATTCCACTCAAGGTCCTGCGCAGTCGTCATGCTTTCTTACGTCTTTCTTACACCTGACTTTCTGTTCCTGGCTTCATTCTTCCAGACGCCCATCGCCGACAAGATGCAAGGAGGTTTCACTGCACGCGACGGTCCCGATGACCGGGATGTTTACTGCTACCATCCTCAAAAAAGCATTGGTACCAGCTGCTACCGCCGCAGCTGGATGCCCAACCCTCCCGGGTCTGCCGCATCTCTTGCTAGGCCTTGAGATGTGTACCTGGGTCAGTGAAGCCGTGTCTCACTGGGAGTGTGGCTGTCCATTCCGCAAGCAGCTGTCTGTCCAAAGTGCACCTTGTGCATATCGAGGGTCCAGTCCAAGGTATCGCATGGAGGAAATTCCACTTTCTCGCAGCGGTAGGTGTCGGACGCACGGTGCATCCCTCCTGCGGGAGGATGGCTGTCTCCCCCGACACCGAGTGATGGCTTCACTTTCTAAATAGCTGGGGGGAGTGACTGCGATGCGGTCGCTCCCTTCGGAGCACTTCGGGGTTGGCATCCCATCTGTGCCCAGCGGGCTTGCATTCATTGTGCTTGTTCAGGAATGTTCCCTCGCTGGAGGTCTTGGCCGACCTTCCGTAAGCTGGCTGATACGACTCAGTACGATCGTGTGTACCTCATCATCAGCAGAACGAGACAAAGCGAATGGTATCGTGCTTCTTCAGACACCTGTTGTAGACTACCAGCTCATCTCTATTCACTCCTGGAATAGACCCCATCGACGACATCCTCCACAAGGCCAATGTGTTGGGTTTCAGTACAAGCTGGAGTCCCAACCCTCCCGGGTCCGCCACATCTCTTGCTAGGCCTCGAGATGGCACCTGTGGCCAGTGGAGCCGTGTCTCACTGGGAGTGTGGCTGCCACTCTGTAAACGGCTGTCTGCTCAAAGTGCCCATGGTGCATCGCGGGTCCAGTCGAAGGTACCGTGTAGAGGAAATTCCACTTTCTCCGACGGTAGGTGTCGGACGCACGGTGCATCCCTCCTGCGGGAGGATGGCTGTCTCCCCCGACACCGAGTGATGGCTTCACTTCCAAAATAGCTGGGGGGAGCAGCTGCGGTCAGTTGCTCTCCTCGAGCATCTGGGTCGGCAACCTGGGTGTTTCGCTTACGGCCTGGCCGCCCGCGACTCCGCGCGGGGCGCGTGAGTTCAAAATCAAGGACCCAAAGACCACGTGTATGGTTTCGCCAGCGAATGGTATGGTGCTTCTTCACACACCTCTTATAGACTACGAGCTCATCTATTCACACCTGGAGCAGACCCCAAGCAAGCCGAGTCGACTCCGCGCGGGGCGCGTGAGTTCAAGATCAAGGACCCCCAAGACCACGTGTATGGTTTCATCGTCGCCGTCGTCTGGTTCAAAGGTATCGTTGGATCGTCATTTTCCTCCGACCACGGACCTATCGCTGACTAGCTCTTTACTCCTGTTCAGCTTTGATGAGAAACCTGCACGTCGAACACCGTTCATCAGAGCGGTGCCCATCGTACGCCGGTGGGCACCAGAATGCTCGACGGATGAATCGCATCACGATTCAGTTCATTGGCCCATTGCACCCTTTTTCTTTTTGTAATCACAATTCTGTGCACGAACCGTGTGGACTTTCGTTCTTGTTTCTGAGATGTAGTACAGTATCTACCTGTTCGTCACCTGACCGCTGATTCCGTTGGTGTTCGCTTCCGCCCTGCAGAGATGAGTGATGGCAGAATCTACGGTGATGAACCCCAACTCCCTTACCTTACGTCTGCGGAAGGTTGTGTACTGGCAATCGAGTCCTTGCATGGCCACGCCAAGTTGGAGGGAAGACTCGGAACCACCGCCTGCCGGTCTGGGGTCTTTTACCGCAACTGTGCCCTGCGGATGCTCCAAATATATACTTGCAGATGGAGGAAGATCGAACGCTCTTTGTGAACTCCGTATATTCCCACCAAAAAACGGCTTGCGGCCAGGATATGTCCCGTATTTAGGCAGCAAAGTCATCGTCAATGTCTTCACCATCCGCAGGCAAGGGATGCAGTTTCTCGTCCGCGATATCTCGTTCCCGGGAAGCCTGTCGCTCGTGATGAGCTCGCATTCTCGCGTCCGCGCTTCTTTGTCTGGAATGTCCACCCATCACTCGTTCCGGCAACGGCGTCATCTCATCCTCGTGTCCGCCCGTGCTCGTGTGCATGGGGCTGCTGACGAACCGGGCGCTCGGTTCCTTCGTGGAGGAGCATTTCCCGGACGGCGACCAGACCCTCTCCATCCCATCGTGGTAGCTCGCCAGCACGTCCGCCGCGCCTTCGTCCTGGGCGAACGAGAAGCCGCGGTTGCGAGCCGTGGAGCCCGTTCGCATGAGGGAAAAGAGCGAGGCTCCAGGCGAGATGGGAGACAGGACCGGGATAGCCGGAAGGACGAGAGTGCTGTTCGCGTTGGTGTTGATGGCATACATGTCCCGAAGCAGGTTCCCGGCGGAAGCGAACGTGGAACCTCGTACTGATCGGCGAGATCCCATTGCGCACGAAGAGGAGTTCGCGAGCCAAGGTGAGGACCCCGTCGTACCGGAATTTGGAGTGGCGAGTTCCTGCGGAGTCGGGACAGACCGGATAGAAAGACGAGTGACGGGACTCATCAATCGCTGTGGTGATTTTGGACCCTCGGAAGAAGATCGAAGATGACCGGGACTGGATATGGGCTCCAAATCTGCCTGAAGTATTGGAATCTCATCCAAAATTGCCATGGGTCGAGTGCTGCCTGATGCAGGTCGAGGAAGTTCTTGATGCTCAGGGTGATGTGATGATGGTACCTGCGCCGGAGATCCAGCCTCCAGGTGTACGTCGGGATCGTCCGGAACCACATCGATTACTCCTTTCGGTAGTCCCTTCAGAGGCACCGTGGTCGGCGATGACGCTTCTTGCTTGTGATCACCCTCTGTCTCTGTCGCATCCACCAGTTGATCATCCAGTTCAAACTTCTGAACCTCTTGTACGATGTTCGTATCCGTCGGCCTGAGCACCCTGCTGGCGTAGCGCACCACAAATTGCGGCAACTGGCAGACGACGCTGGCGCCGAAGAGAACGAACCAGAAACCTGGACAGGTGACCAACTCTTCGGCAGCTCCGTACAAGGTTGAACTTGGAAAGAACGCGTAGACGACCGTCCACAGCACCACGGCAGCCTCGGAGACTCCGTAAGCGACCCAGCTCAGCCAGCTGAAACTGGAGGTATTGACGATGACGACGGCATTGGCGTTGAGAACGGCCACGATGGCCGCGGTCGCACCCATAACTTCCAAATCGCCAGCCCGCCCGTTGGACCAAGCCGCTCCATCCGCGAATGTCCATACAACGGTAAGACATATTACTACGGATTGGAACAGCGCGTTGGTCATATAGACGACGAATCTCCAATATGAGAAAACCCATTTTGTGTCGCTTGGGTACACTGGTGGTACGAGAAGGACGTATCGTTCGTTCAAGTCTTGGTCAAACACGCCCAGACAGATAACTGGAAGCGCGGTGAAGACGACGTTGTAGAGAAGCGTGTAGGTGAAATCGTAAAGCGATAGTGCTGAAAAGCCGCACCAAAACTGAAACCAGAACAGCACCATCCTGAGGAAGAGGACCGCAGTCAGGATACGGAAGGATAATTTATACCGAAAAAAGTACTCACACCCAAATGATGTTCTTGAAGAAGAAGCAGAGGATCATCTCACTGGTTCTTCGGTACGACCATCGCCCATGCACCAGAAGGAGCCTGGCAAGAAACCTGAACTGTGCAATGGCGTAGTCCGCAGCCATCGCAGCTTGTAGTCCTTCCTCTCCAGCGATTCCAACTCCGATATGGGCAGCTTGAATCATGCTTACATCGTTTGCGCCGTCTCCGATGGCAAGACACATTTGCTGAGCAGGTTTTGGCTGCCAGTACCATCGTTTGACGCGGTTCTCGGCAGGCGTTGGGGCTGTCTTGACCAATGTCACGATCTGAGCTTTCTGTAAAGGTGACACTCGACAGCAGATAACGGACGCACAGCGGGTGCTCAAACGAAGGAGTTCAGCTCGTCCTGTAGGATCACTCAATGTGACGGCTAAAGCTGCTCCGTCAATGACCAGTGCAGTGGAGCTGGCTTCGGATTCTGCTGGATCTTGAAGATGTTCTGGACCTGCACCACCGTCCTCAAGATCACTTGCAATTTTGCCGGCTGTTGCGTTGGGAGCATCCTTAGTATCGTTCTCTGAGAAAAAGGTGGCCAGAGCGCTGGTAAGCTGGGATACAGCGCCGGCTGCTCCTCCGGCGATGGCGCCTTCATCGTCGCTGCCTCGGACAAGAATAAGTCGCATTTCGCGAGTGAGAAGGTTGCACGCAAAGCCAATATTGATGGCGGTCTCCATCTTGTCGCCTGATATACAGAGGGGGCAGTTAGATCGCTTACCACAAAGACCATTTCTTTATCGAGCTCACCTGTCAGTACCCACACCTTTATCCCAGCGCTCATGAGAGTGGCAATTGTTTCGGGAACGCCGTCCTGCAGCTTGTCCTCAATTGCTGTTGCCCCAAGAAGCTCGAGGCTTTGCTCGATATCTTCGGCCACAGCATCCATACGGCCTTCACGATCAGTGAGCGAGATGCTGGCGGCACGATATGCCGCTGCCCATTGCTCGTAATCGGGTTCTTCAATGTAAGCTTGTGATATGCATAGGGTTCGAAGTCCTGTAGCAAAAGATCAAAGTCAGATCGATTCGACTATCTGAGATTCGAGGCAGCGTACCCTCTTCCGCGAAGTATTCGAGATGAACGCCCGTAACCTCCCGTAGAGTCTCTTGCCCCAGTCGTAGCCTTTCCCAGATGACCGAATCCGCACCCTTGCACATAACCAGCACCCTACCCCCAGGCTCCCGTACAACCACGCTCATCCGCTTTCTTGTCGAATTGAACTCCAGAACGTGAAGGAGCTTGTATTTCACGATCTCTCCCGTCGGTGTTTTGACGCAAACGGCTTCGGCATCCCGGGAGTGAAACGCCCAGCCCGCTGATCGGGCCGCAGAAACGAGCGCCGCCTCATCTGGCGAGGATGCCTTGTATGCCGGCGGGTCCCCAGCGCCCACCAGTACGGAATGGCACACCGCAAGTGCCAGAAAGAACGCTTCCAGGTGCTGATACTGGTGCGTGTCCCGAACCCCCAAGTGAAGCTCCAGCAGGTCGTCCCAGAACGCTGGTCGAGAGGCGTCGACGACCCTCATCGCTGCTGCTTGCTGCACAGGGTCTCCATTCCCGTTGTCTTCGACACCTAATCCTTCCCCGTATACTACTCCCGCCACACTGAATTTTTTGAACTCCATGATGTTCCGAGTCAGCGTGCCTGTCTTGTCCGAGAAGACGTGCTCAATCTGACCAAGGTCGTCAGCTATTGCCCAGGACCTTGGAATGCATCGGTGGGACGGGGGATAAAACATTTCCGCGTCTTCATAAATAAAATAAGCCTATAATAGGAGAAGAGATGTTCAGCAAGATTTAAGATACCATCGCCAAAGGGAATGCTTTCGAAGAGAAATCTGCACTGGATATTAGCATACCTGCATAGTTTTCACAATCTCAAGTGTTATGTACAAAGAAAGTGGGACCACATTCTGATAAATGATAAGAGAGTTCCTGAGAAGCGCGCAAGTAATACTCTATGGTCAGCGAGCGCTCGTATAGACAAACCTGCATCATGTACCAACCCGAAAGCGTCAAGAGAAGCCGATCCCCGACCTGCTACTCCAGTATATGTCCAATCAAGCCAAATCGGCGACGTCTTGCTGTGACGGATCTCCCATTCCGGGTTCACGATCGCCGTCACGATACAGATAATCAACAGCACCCCGAGGTTGACGAGAACCTGACCATTCATCCCTCGTTCCGTCCTCGACCGCTTCATCGGAGTGATCCCCGCGTTCTGTCGAATCTTTGTGTTGGCCCCCGTCTGCACGGCGAGCCCAATCGTCCAGCTGGTGTTTCTGAGGTAGCAACCTCGCAGCAACGTGTTCTGGACGGAGAGAGGTATTTGTACAGGTCCCTTGACTGTGAGGACAGCATGTCAATTTTTCGATTTTCGGGGAAACTCGGTGGACCCCTTTGGGAGTTACCTGCAGCGTTAGAGTCTGGCGGCAACAAGAGTGTTCCCGTGAATGTATAGAGACTGTTGTTGGGGGGTTCGCACTCCACCACGCATTTGAGGTCTCGAAGGTCATCCAACGCCTCTGGAGAGGAGAGCAAAGCGTTGGTCTGCGCAACGCCCTGCCTGATCTTCAGGTTTGTTTCGCCGTCAAGGTTTTTTGTCTCGACATAACAAAGCGCATCCGGCTCGGAAGTAGCAAGGATGACCATGTCAGCAGGGACTGGCGTGTTGTCCTTCAAAAGAATCAGATCCCCTGTCTGAACCTCTGCCCACGGAGTCGCCGTCCAAGCTGTCGCAGCGCTCTCTGCTCCGTTGTCGATTCCAGACTTCACTTGCTGTGGCAGGACAGTGTGCGTGGCAGCTTCCAGGTTGTCTAGAGATGACACGGTAGGTGACACCTTGCCGTCTCCTTTGACCACTGTTGCTTTCTTCTTGGCTGACACGCCTCCTTTGAAGAAACATTGGTTGGCGTTCGTCCATCCTCCGCCACGGATGCACCACGCGATTGTGCCGTTCATTTCTGCATCGCTGGCGTGGCGTCTCCAATCCTCAAAGCCGTCCTTCACCGAAGTGAGCAGAACAATGACCACCAGAGGAAGAGCTGCAACGATGGGATTGATGGTTTGGTACTTCGGGATGCATTGGAGTACCGTCAGTCCCAGAAAGTAGAGGTTGGCGACCCGTCTGCAGACAGCAGTTCAGTGCTTTGACCAAGCGAAAAAGGAAAAAGTCATCCGACGTACCGAAACTGCTCGAACAGATTCAGAGGCAGGAACGTCAGCGCATGGTATTTTGCTGTGTATACGGCATTCGTTGGAAAGGTTTGCGTCGGGCGTCCGCGATCATCGTAAGCTTGGGCGGAGGGGACTGGCACATTCACGAATATCTTTTGTGATTCCGGAGCGGGGCCTTTGGTCTTTTTCAGCGACCATGATGTAGACTTGGTTGGCGCCATCTTCCTGCTGGCCGTGATCTGGGCGTTGCGAGCCAGCAAAGGATTCACCCCCGTCCTGTTCGTTTGTTGTTGCGAGCAATCCGCACGAAAGTTCAAGGAAATTCCATAGAGCAGTCGAAAACCCCCCAAAGTTCCGCTCACCATGTGTCATCCAAGAGTGGCACAACGGCACGTTCTCACCTCGCGCCAATGGATGACACCGTATACCGTACCACGGACGACGATCACGAAGCATTGTCATGGGCACTGAACTTCCTCCGCATGATTGGTGAAGGGGCCCTGGCTGTCATCAACTGTGGTCACATCCCTACAACTCGGCCGCGAACTCCCAGCTGAGGACTTTGTGAACTTGTTGATCATTTGAATTCGCTCAGGTGGTTGCGACGCTGGGACAAGAAAAGCAAGAAAGACAACTGCAAAAATGGTATCGACAAAATTACGCCAGGGTATAAAGGGGGAGGGAGGCCAGCTCAAGTCTCCGGCCCAGTTTTCTTCACGCCGCCAGTGCCCTCCTCCATGGGGCCGGCAAACGTCGTCTCGTCCTCCGGACGATGACTGTGACGGTGACGGGACGACGAGGAAGAAGCTTTACCATCCGACCGGTGCCGTGAACGTTCATGCTCTCGACCACTGCCCTGCTGCTGTTCGAGTTGTCTTCGGAGCTCGTCCCGTTCGCGAGCGATGCTCGCACGATCCTGCGCCAAGTGTTCGAGCGTTTCAATGTAGTCGATGGCTGAGGTGGAAGGGCATCGAGTCAGTACGGGCGCTCAGCGCTCAGTTGGCGCTACATTTCCCTACCTTTCGCCAGGACCTCCCACTTGCTCGCTTTCGATCCCTTGAAAGATTCCTGGGGCAACGCCGCCCTCAGGTCATCGAAAAGATCCTTCATCTCGTTTCGTCGCCTCCGTTCCGCCAGCTTGTGCACGACCCGAAGTTGCGGAGACCGCGAATATGGATGCATCCCACCGGCCCCCAATTCGGTAAGGTGGTGATGATTGCGGACGAGCGCGTCAGGTGGGACACGAGGAGACGTCGCGGTCGAAGTCGACGGGGTGGAAGACGACGATGGGAGGGGTTTTGGCGGACGGTGGACAATTGCAGATTGAATCGATCCTGTGTCGAAACTTCTCTCCGATGAGCCTCCGCCAGAAGAAGAGTCGAACGACCCATTGCGCTCCGGTCGGGCAGCGTGCGGTAGGCCCCGCATTGGTTGAGCCGGCGCAGACTCCCGGTGATATTCAGCTACATCCATACGATCGGCTTCCGCGGCCGGCGCGAAACTGGATGTGTGAGGATGACTGGATTGCAAGTAGAAATGATGAGCTCTCCGCTATGTTTTTCCCACGCAGCATCGGATCCCTTCGCACCTATTGGTTCGTAAGAGCGGCCCGCCACTCTCCGGAAAGCGAGGTATCGGTGGGAGCTTTACGGTTTGCGCCAGATGTGAGTTGCTTCCTTCGTAGCTGATAGTAACGCTCCGCGTCCCAGCTGTCGGGGCAGATTGAGCGACGCTTCCTGTCGTCGAGAGTGGTGATGATAGGATTGTAGATTGGTATCGAGGTATCGGGAGTGGGAGGACGGGATGATGTCGTGGCTGTTGGTAAAGATGTTGTTGTTGGGCAGTCGTATGTTGTGAGAGCGCCTGATGATGGTATCCAGATGGTTGCGGAGGAGGAAGAGTGAAGACCCTCCGTTCGTCTAGTTCCATGACGCTCCTTCGATTCTTTTCGTCGCTTCCTATCATGCTTTGGGATGACATTGAGGCTCCCGAGGAGAACGGCGTTTGCAAACCCTGGCTCTGCGGCGACAAGACGGCAATCGAGAGAATTGGGGCGGGACGCGAGCGCGGGCCCGATGGTAGCCTCCCCTACATAAGGTTCGACGTCGCGCCCGCCGTACCTCGCGGCCGCTGAACGAGATGTTGTTGATATGACATGAGCGGCCCTGCCCGGACGGCCGTGCTTTTCTCGGGCGTCTCAGTCTCTGACGATCTGTCACAGTGCTCACGCCTCGTGCTGTCCAAAAATTTCGCTCGTTTTGGAACGAAGCCGCAAAGCATGCGCCTGTCCCCCAAGTGACTTTCCACTCCACGTTGCGAGAAGTGGTGGCCCTAACCAGACACAAGGTTGCCAGGAAAACGAACCTTCCCTTCTGCTTCCCTTCGCAGAAACCACCAAGCTTGCCCGCTGTTGCAACTTGCCAGGCTGCCAGGGTCGTGTTGTACCTTGTGTTCACCTTATAGCGGCGCCTTCCCGCCTTCCCGCCTGCCAGCCTGCTTCCAGGGCCACCAGCGCTTCGGGGCCTTGATTTCATCGATGGGTTTTTAAAGGTACAACAACCATAGCTATCTCGGTTCGATTCCACGTGCCGATTGGGGCAAATCGAGATTCGAGGGGAAAGGTACCGAGATGCGAACCATCGTCCAGTCCCATCTGCAAGGGAACGGAAGACCTGAAGCTTTCCGGAGGGGACAACAGGCACCTCCAGCACCTCCAGCAAGGCGGAGGGCCGGAAACGCTGAGAGGGGCAGGGGGAGGGGTAGAGGCAGAGGACGGGGTAGAGGCAGAGGCAGAGGCAGAGGCAGAATACCTCCGGGGTAGTTAGCGCTACTCCTCACTTACTTCAATTGTACCGAGATGCCGGCATCTAAATCTGTACCGAGGGGTGTATCGATCGAAGAAACGTGTGAACGCAAGAGGAGATGGCGAGCGGTCAGGGCCGTGCCGTCGGTGACGACCTCACGCCTTCGAGCAAGCGCAAAGAAAACAACCAAGGCAATCGCCGCGGCGACGTGACCGTCGTGCCCCTGCGGTAGACGCTGTACAAATCGCAGGAGGTCGGGAATGGTGATGGGAAGGTTTTGACGTAAGATACGAGGAGCTTGATTGGACTGTGCAATAGAAAGAAGACGAAGGCGCTGAGGCGGTAAGGTGGGCAGGGAACAGCCTGCGGCCGTGTGTACATCGCGGAGTGAGCCTCTCTCTCTGATATGTCCGCAAGAACCAATATGGAGCAGCACAGCCTCCCCCGTCATTCGCATCGTTGGTGACGAGCGACGACCCGAACTTTCGAAGCGCACGCATCTTGTCAAGTCTTGACCTTCCCAATCCGCAAAGGGTACGTGGTGGGTATGCCGTGCTTCCAATCACCGTGTTTCAATTCTAACAAATACACCTAGCACATAACCCATTGATCGCTGCCGGTGCAAGATGTCGGACCCGTCGCACGACCCACCGCCGACCCTGCTCAAGACGTTGACTTCTCCTCTCGTTCTTGCCTCGTTCGCTGCCCATGCCACGTTACACGCTGCCACGTCTCTCGTCCTTCTCAAGACCACGACTCTCTCGCAATCACTGAGCCCCAGCGACATCATCATGATCGCGGAGAAGGTTCCCTCCACGATTTCAGCCCTTGTCACGTCCATCCCGTCCCTCCACATGCAGTTGTCCGACTGGCCCTGGCGCGAGGATGTTCTTCGGCCGTATCCTGCTCTGCTTGACTCGATCCTGGCGCAGCACATCGGATACACCTTATATAACGTTGGAATCATGTGGATCGTCGGCGGTCAGCATCCAAGTGCCTGGATCCACCATCTTCTTGGGGTGCTCGGAACATCGCTCATGAGGCACTACAAGCTTGCGGCATTCTTCCCAGCCGTCTTCCTGCCCACCGAGTTGACGGTCGTCGCGACCAACGCTCTTTGGGTCCTCGCCAAGCTCGGACGGACACACACCAAGGCGTACTCCGCGTGGACGTGGATCCGTGCAGCCCTGTTCTGCGGGATCCGAGCGCCCGCGGGAGTCTGTGGTCTTCTGTACGCGCTGCGCGTGGTCGCGAAGCAAAGACACGCCGCGCAGGTCAAGAACGAGACGGCGAGCGGGGAGGAGACGAGGAGGACGACGGCATCGGAGGGTTCGATGGCTCCCACCCGAGCAAAGGACCCGGGTTCCCTGTGGACCCAGATGACGAGGCTCCCGGCTCTCGTGTGGATCCTCACGGTCATCAATTACGCGGCCTTCTCGGGGTTGAACATATACTGGACCCGGCTTGTGATTCTCGCGCTGAAGCGCAGGGTGTACGGGGCGAGAAACCTGGGTCTCGATGGGCTCGTTGCTCCGCCGAAGGCATCCCGCGCGGCGGTGGGCATCCATCACATCTGATTGCAGTCATGGAGAATATAAATTTCTCAAGAAAGCGGCAGAGAGCAAGGCACAGAGCAGCTGCATATGCTTCGCTTTACTCCATGGGGCAATTGTCCCAGTTCGGAAGGGGTCGACGCGGGGTCAGGGGTTCGGTGTCGGACATCTTTCGGACGCCTTCGGATGCCTTCCGGACATTCCTTCCAAAAAGTTATTCAGGAGCCTCGGTCGCCCGGAACCTTGAGTACAAACAGCATTACCTTGTCGAACCTCTGCAAACTCATACGCCATGGCACGCCCTCCCTCTCCAGCCCGTCCCGCCGTGAGAGAGCTAACTATCGAAGAGTGCGTCCTTGGGGCGGGACAGCCGACGCCGACACCGCGCGGCCGTGGTCGTGGAGGTCGTGGAGGTCGTGGAGGTCGTGGAGGTCGTGGAGGGTTCGGAAGTCGCGGTGGCGGCTACTCTAAGAAAAGAAAGCAGGATAAGCAACCAGGATACGAACCTCCTCCGCCTCGAGGCCTTGGGGTGTTTTACGAGGAACGGCTCAGCACGAGCAACCTGGACGGAGTCCTGCGCAACAAACAATATGTCAAACCCAAAGTAGCGTTGAAAGGAGCTGATGGAGAGGTTGGGAGGAGGCTAGGCGACGTGCTCCGAAAGGAAAGAGGACCGGATGCTGTTCCCACGTGAGTGGCCGGATCCAACTGGCGATTTCAAGATCACAACGGAGAAGCCCTGATGAATTTGCTTTCTTGGGATTCACGTGGGTTCCGTGGAATATAGCTTGATCGACTACTGTCTGCTCTCCGTGATCCGAAACCAATCCCTCGTCACCTCGTTCGAGTCCGTCCCGTACGAATCCTGCGGTCGTCCCCTCCTCTCCCTGCTCCGCACCCTCCGCGCCGTCCCCCATCCATCCCTTCTCGCCGCCCTGCTCGACGAGTATCCGACCGACATCCTCACGGCGGGCAACGACCGTCTCACGCTTCGCGACTCGCGCATCGCACGATCGTCCGACGACCCGTTCTGGAGACGGATGGGCGTGGTGGGGCGATTCTTGGTCCACCTCGACCTCAGACGAACGGACGTGACGGACGCCACGTGCGCGACCATCGCGGCTGCCGGTCTGAATGCACTTCAGGTCCTGGACATCAGCGAGACGAGCGTAGGAGACCTGGGCCTCGCGGCGTTGGTGCGACCCGCCCTGTACGGGTTGGAAGGGAACATGAAGGTCCGGACCCTGGGACTGTGTCGAACGCGGGTGACGCGTGAGGGACTGGCGGTCGTCCGAAACGCGCCGGGTCTCGTCGGAGTGGATCTGACGGGGACGTTGGTGGTCACGGACGATCTCGCGTGGGACGGATGGGTGCGGTTGCCTGACCGGGTTCCCGTCCTGTGCTGCAAGGACCCTGCCGAGCTGTCGTTGCGGGACGTGGTGGTCGCGACGGGTAAGGCCGCGGGCGCGGCGAATCCGATCGTCATGCACGGACGGATCACTGCGGGTTGGAGGATTCCACGGGCTGCCGGTGACTGGAACGAGATCTGGCATTGCGTAAAGGGCGTCCGTTTCGGTGACGCGATACGGTCCACCTCAGAGGAAATGGACGACGATCCTCCGGTCAAAGGGGAGGACGAAGCCGGACCGCTCAAAACCTTTCGACTGATCCGGACTTCTGTGAACGTCGGATCGGGTGCGTCCACTAAATCCGTGCTGCCCATCTCGGAAGGCCGGATTGCCATCAAGCGAAGAGCGGCGACGTTCGACGAGGATGGGACCGTTAGCGACTTGTTACTGGGGACCATGGAGGAGGCTGCGACGCAGGCGTCGACGAAGCGGGTAGTTGGACCTGCTTCAGCTTCATCGGGTGGCGCTCACCTTTCAGCGCTTATCTCAAGCACCAGACGCGTACCGCTGGGGATACTTCGGTTGCAATCTTATTCTAAATGAAGATCCACTACTGGAGATTGTTTCGTGGGTAACGTGATGTGATTGGTGCAGGAATAACTGGAATATGTATGTACATGAAGGAGATGCTAACTTGAAAAAAAGTACGCCTAGGACGGGTGGTCCGGGATGGTCCGAGCAGTCTACATGCATCGTTTGGCCTTCAAGTGCCTGTGAAGGGCATCGCTGCGGGTGAACGTCGTGGAGCAGTTCGAGCACTCGTAAGGCTTGAAGTTCGAATTGTGAGTGGACGTGTGGCGTTTCAAGTCCTGTCGACGAACGAACGCCCTGTCGCACGTGGAGCAGACGTGGTTTCGCTCGGCGCGATGAAGCCTGGCGTGGGACTTTAGGCTAGCCAGCTTTTCGAAGAGCTTGCCGCAGACGCACTTGAAGCGAGTGTTCGACGCTGCAACGCTGTCAGACTGGGGATGTGGTGTGGCGGCGTGGTCGCCCGCTGTCGAGGAGAAGGACGATTCGACGTCGATGTAGGATTGGAAGTTGGGCGGGAACGAGCCCATGGAAACCTCGGATGGATCGTAGAGGTCCATCTCCGAGAGGGACACGACCATCCCTGCCTCGTCGATCGTGGTGGGTTCCCCCGACGTTGGATCGATGAAGGCTGGTATCTCGATGGGCTCCGTCCCGGGGTCCTCGTTGACAAATATGTACTGCTTGTTGCTGTGGGCCGAGCTGGGCGTGACGGGTGAGGGCGTGCTTGGCGTCCCTGGAATGGCGGGAGACGGCAGGGAACAGGGCAGCATCGTCATGTTCAGATTCTGCATCGAAGCATGAGTGAACACTGCTGCTGGGGTGGCGAACATGGACGACGAGGCGGAATCCGGGAGGAAAGGAACAGAAAATCTTCTGGACATTGCTCCGCTGAAGTAAGAGTTGGTGGACGACATGTTCGTAGGAGTCGCCGAGTGAGGAGCAGGGGACCACAGTGGAGGCGGGCCGAGAGCAGCAGAGTGTGGCTGGTAGAACGCATCGGTCTCAGTGGTCAGAAAGCTGGCCGGTTGCATGCTCTGCTGCATCTGCAAGACGCGGTCTGATGGCCTTGCATAGGGACTGAAAGCTGAGACAGACGCCCTTCGTCCCGTGAAGGACATTTGCTGCGAAGAAGCTATGGTCGGTACGACGGGCAAGCTTTTTCGGTGACCTGTCGTGACGACAATGGGATGAAGGTTGTTGTGCGCACGTCGTGGAGCCTCGGTGTTTGAACGGATGATAGGGCAAGCTGGAAGGAGATTGGTATCATATTGCGGTGATGTCCATGGAATGTCGTGGTGCTGGAGCTGCTCGAGCGGCAGGAGGTAGGTCTGCGCAGCCATCACTTGCTGGGACGGACTGCAAGGTGGACTTAGCAGAGACAGCGACTCCATGCGGGAGAGCTCCTCCTGTTGGTCGAGGGTCGAATGCCCCGAACTGTAGCCTTCATCGACAAGGGAGGATGCCGCGCTGGATCTCCGACGGTCGTGGTAGGCGTGCTTGGCCAACGGGAGGGGTAGGTAAGATGAGTCTGGGACGTAGGTCGTTGTGAGCTGCGAGCCAAAAAAGAGACCGGTGTCGAAATGTTCTTGAACGGGTGTGATGACCCTCGGGGAGGTCAAAGCTGCAGCCATGGTGTACAGTCGGGAGTAGCAGAGCAGGAGGTGGTGGGAGGAGTGAACAACGGGACAGAGGGGAACGATGGAGGCGCGATGCCTTTAGGTGCCGGGAGCGGGAATCTCGGTGAGATGAGCGTGCAGTATGGAGAGGAAGGAGAAAGAAGAGAGGAGGGAGGGAGAGACAGAGAGACTGTTAACCTTGCGGCCAATCCCCAATTGTAACATCTCGTCAAGCTTTCCCAGGGCTCGGGGCCAAGCATTCAACACGAAGAGCAGAGCGTTTGTTGTGCGAGCGAAGACGGCTGGAAGAAGGTGTTCAAGCGCGTCGTTGGTGCTTCCCTCCCCCCGTTGTGTGTCGGCCGTTCACGCGTTCGTTTCACCCTTGGCTCCCTCCCTCCTTTCATATGAGCCGCTGTCGAGGGTCACTCATCATCGGTCGCCGGGGGGCCCTGATCCTCGCAGCCCAACAAGTAATAAACCGGCGAGTTGGCCCTCCGGCTGGGAAAAGGCTTCGGCTTAATTGTTGAACGAGATGAGATTGAAAAAAAAAAACACGACACAGTCATCTACGGCCAGTCATCGTCGAGTTGTCGAGCTTGTGACCTCCAGTCCTATGCGAGCTTCCTGCTTAGACGCTGCCGACGCCAAGGAACTTGCTTGCCTTGAGGACAAAGGCGAACCATAGCATCATGCACCAATGCTCGGGCTCCTTAGTCAAGGCCAGAAAGACTTTTCTGCCACAAAAAAGACCGCTCAACGGGTTTTTAATTTTACGCGCTTTACATGTATGTAC